>JANSTQ010012236.1:7877-28623 GCA_026167885.1 Bergia puertoricense | reverse complement strand
AGAGAAGGGGGAGGGGGTGTGCAGGGTTCGTTTGGTGTAAATTGGCACAAATTAAGTTTTCTTGCCTTAGTTGTTTTGTTTCCAAACCTCCTTTAATGACCCCAGAATGTGTAAGGAGGATACAGAAATGCAACAACCGACAAAAAAATACGTTATTTGTGCCATTTGCATCAAACATTAACGATTTCAGCAAAACGATAATTATTTCCAAACAAAGTCTTATAAAATCGAAAGACGAAACACCAAGCTTAGGCTGACTGTGTTCAAAGGTTAATCATTGAGGGAAATTATCAGAGTAAAGGAGAGGGTAACGTAAACTTTTGGTTTGCGACATCGGACAAAAAGCCAATCAGTCGCAATTCTATAATAAGAGTTGTATTCTCTAACAATGTTCAGGCTTTTGTGCCTTAATGAGCAATTCGTTAGTTTATATGCTTGTTTTCAACAGGCCTGGTAGCGTCGTGGTGAAACTCGCTGTTAAGGTGAACAGTGGGCGAGTAAACAACTTAAGGGAGTCCATTTCTCTAGCAGTAGCGAGCAGTTACTTTGGAAGGTTTCGAGTGGATCGAAACTATATGTTCTTTAACTCGTTCAGAGGTTTGTATTCACCATTGGGTGTATGTCTGTGTTTTATTTTGTTTTTGATGAAAAACAAGTCCGGTAGTATCTGTTACCAATGTCTATTATTGTAATCAGCGACCCTGAACCGTCGCGATAAAGCAACTTTACCACCGTTTTTATTGCTACAGGTAACTTTTGTGGTTAGCCTCGCGTTTTTCATATTCATTACTTCCTGTGAGAGTTTTGAAGAATAGCTATGGAGAATTTATCGTAAGATTCCGTGGTGTCAAACTGTGGAACTCACTCGTTGAGAAAAGATGGTAACTGAACTTTGTTTGATTTTGGCTGCGTAAATGCGAATGGGCTCGAACCTCATCTCAAACAGTTTTACCTTTTGTCTATCAGTGAGGTTCTTAATATTAAAGTTAAGCTAACTACATAGTTAGGCAGCAATCTCATAACATAAAAAGTTTTAACAAGTCTAAACAAATCTTATAATGACGGAAAGAAACCAATCATGGCTTAAAGAGGGGAAGCCACAGCTTTCCAGATTTCTCTCGCTAAAATTGACGTTCCACACGAACATATGTGTTATCGATCCTTTGATGTAAGCTCCTGGCTTAGGACAATGAGGAGCTTAAAACAAGATATTTATATTTTATAACTGATGTTTCCAGTGTCAATATGATTATAGATGAAATTATTTCCTCACAGCAAACAGCAAGTGTAGGCCGCCGAGTGTTAAGCTGCTCAAGCTTGGCCGGAGTTTAAAGAAAGCAATTACTCTGTTGCGATCTAAACACCACATCGTCCAGACGAACGTCAAGATAAATTGTACTGACAATGTGAAACTGAGATTTGAGTGGTGGGTGTCCTCACTTTCACCAGGAGAATCAAGTGGAGCACATGAAACAATTGTAAACAACAAAACTGCGGAGTGGAACATCAAGCCACGTGCGCTTGCATACGGGATATACGTTGTACGTTTTGTCACTCACGTGACGGGTAGTTTAAACGCAACCATTTCCGATTTTGGATTTCTAAATATAACAAGGACTCCGCTGGAGGCGCGCATCGCTGGCGGAAGCAATTTAATAAGAGGTTTTAACAAGCTTCAAACGCTTGACGCGTCTTTGTCAAGGGACCCGGATGTGAACCCAGGAGACTATTCAGGTATGACGTTTGCGTGGTTGTGTCGTAAGATTCAGGAGCCATGGCCCCAGAAGGAAATCTTGCTGCTACCGAACGTATCCTCATCACCAATTGGTAATGACACAGGAGGCTGTTTTGGGACAGGTGTTGGTAGGTTGTCTGACGAATCAAAGCTTACAATAAATACGGGAAACATGATTGAGAATCAGGATTACGAGTTTAGAGTTGTTGTTATGAAGGATACAAGGCGGAGCGAATCTTCGCAGACAATCAAGGTCGTTGCCGGAGATCCCCCAGAGATTATTATCAGGTGCGTTAGATTGGTAGAATCCTTTAATATATATACGAACATGTAATCCATCTTCATGTGACGTTCGTGTTCACGCTCCTTTAATTAGATCAAACAATAGCTGTCTTTGTGTCAGCTTCGCTATGCAAATAACTAAAGTAGCTTTAGAAACAAAGAACCAACAAGAAACACAAACCGTAACGTGCGAAGTGGATTGGAATAATCTCAAGATAAACACAGCAGTCCACGGGTGAAGTACGGTGAATATTGACTATTAATTAAATTTTTAGTGATTGTTTGTGTCCAGCCTTTCTAATCCTTTTGACTTATAGTCCTATTATTGATTAGTTTTCAGTGGCGTGCGCGCAAGGTGAAATTTGTAATCGCTGAGTTAAACAAAGTGTTTTATTTATGCACATTTCAGTTCAAATAAAGATGTTTGATTCGTTGGTTTGGCGGAATCCACGGGAAACATCAAATATCTCGGATTCGTAAACTTGTATAATCCACAGAACAGTAGTAAGCATCTACACAACGATACTCCGCTTGATTCTTTTTGGTTGCCTTCGCATTTACTAAAATAAATTTCCAAAGAGCTAAAAACTAAGAAAATAATATTCCAATTCTATGGGATTAAGTTATATTGCCAAGTAAGAAACTGTTTTCTTACTTTTCATGGCTGTTCAATCTACTTAAAAAGCCACTATAAGGGCATATTAACTGCATAGCTACGAAGCTCGGAAGATTTCCTCTACTTGCGTTTGCATATCTAACTTGGGTTTAAGATCTGAATTCAAACCCAATATATCAATCGACTGTGTGTCTAAAGATGAATGTAACCAGTAACAATTCACAGATCTTTTGATGTAAACATTCTGTGGTCGGAATAGTACCGGCCTAAACGTAGTACTTTGCGACTCTTTTTGAAATAAATTTTATTGACGGTAGCCTAAAACAAACTCTTCAGAGCTTATGATAAAAGGTACGTTCAGCTTTGTTTGAATTAAGACTTGATAAAAGGCAGCCCGAAACAACCTGCGAAGCTAATAAAAAATCAAGTACGTTCACAACGACTATTTGGAATAAAACATGATATATAAGTAAAATAACGGCAAAAGTTAACTACATGTTAAAACTGTTCACAGCCTTGTACCAGTATCTGCAAATAGAAATTCACCAAGACTAACACTGATTCTTTGTTCTTTTTCTAAGTTGTGTTCAAAACTGTGAAGTCAAGGTCAACCCTTCTGAACGATTACGACTCCGGACAAAATGTAGCGGCGCATCTTGCGTCTCCAGTTTGACGTATTTCTGGCGCATGTACAGCGCAACCGTCACGGGCGTATCTGGAAATCCCAGCTCGTGGGACGAAATCACAAACCTCAATTCAAAACTTGATACTCTTGTCTCCTCTTCAAATATTGCTGTTAAAACTGGAGCACTTGTTGGAGGTACAACTTACAGATTACAGGTCAACGCGCAAACTCCGGGTGGAACAAGGGGAGCCACGGAATACATATTTACAACTAACGCACCGCCATCAGGTATCATACCAATCTTGCACCAAAATCTTATTTTTCTCTCCCCCTAAATCAGAAGAATCAAATTTGGAAAGTTTAATACAAGATATCCTGATGAAAAGGTGTGGAACTTATTAAAAACTTAAGAAATCAACGTTTATAAGATCCCCAAAACATATTTACTGAAACCTTTGAAAAACAATTAAACATAACCTTGTCAGATCTATAATATATATATATATATATATATATCAACTGCATCCTTGGAGATATAATTAATCGCTAAAACTGTTAATATATGAGAAGGTGAAGGAATACGAGGGTAAAGGTAATAGTTATAGGTTGTGAGAAAAGACTGAAGAAATCCTGTTGAAATCCCATCGAGCATAGGCAAGCTGTTCCTACGTGTAACAGTGCGCAAGCGCAGTTTGAGACCGGTTAAACAAGTATGACTGGTCCAAGATTGTGGACGCGCAAAAGCTTGACAGGCTTTCAATACGATTTCTTCAGAATTATTCCTCGCGTGTGAACAGTGGAGTAACAGAAAAGGAGTAAATATTCCTTTTACTGTCACATTATGTCATCATACATTTTCCTTCAAACGTTATACCAGCCTTTATACCTAAATGTATTAAAAGATAAAGCTATTTGCGGCTTTCGTGTATCTATTACTACTTTTGTATCTAATGTTCATATAGATACTTATTTATTCAACAATGCAACACTCTTATTCACTTCTTCTCTCTTGACTTTTCCTAAAACAATTGTAAATAATAACTTGCTAACTAATTACATTGTCCAGACTGACTATTACCGCTCGGTTAACTTGATTTTCTTGTTTACTATATTTCATAAAAAAAACTGTAAGAATAATATTAGATAAAATATTGTTTTTACCTTATATAGACACGAGTATGTTATTGAATATACGCTTCTCGTAAAATTCATGCGAAAATACATCCGAGACTTTCACTAGTAAGGATATCGATTTCTCAATAGTTTTCTCCAAGTGTCTCAAAAATCATCCAAAGCTTTCCGAAAATATCTTGATAGTTTCAGAGTGTTCCCAAATTTTTTCCGAAAATTTCTGAGAATGTTTATGCAGTATCCGTTATATATTATATTGTATCAGGTGGTCAGTGTAGCGTGGATAATCCGTCTGGCGAGGCACTGAAAACACGATTCACCTTCACATGTAGCGGGTGGAACGATCCTGACGGAGATCTTAGTTACGAGTTTAAATATGAAATGGCAAGCGGTACGCACATGTTGCTGTACTACGGTCAACAGGATTCTTTCACTGGAAAACTGCCAACTGGCGAAGGAGATCAGAACAACCTGAGAATCAAGATTCGAGTGATGGATCCATTTAATGCTGCAAACGACACTACCATTGATGTTCAGGTGAAGTGAACTATCTTAACCCAAGGAATTTAACCTAAATAATCGTTTTTATTTACCTACTAACTGTTCTACATAATTATAACACCAAACTTTCAGTTGCGTTAGTACTTTCTACAAAAGGTAAACAGGTTCAGAGTAACCCACAAAAAATAATGTCTCGCAAGACGTTTTTGACTGCTGGAAATGTGTACACCAATCCAAAGGGGAAGAAAGATCATTTTTAATCAATCAAAAATATAGTTTTTCAAAATTTTACATACCGACCATCTCGAAACAAAAACTAATGTTTTGACAAAGAGCAGGAGATGTGATTTTTTTTATTTTGAGAGACCATTCTCATCAGCTGTAAACCGACAATTTTATCAATATACTTCAGCTTTTTAGTATCGTGTAGTAAAATTGACGTAAATGAAATGACAATGCGAAGATATTGTAATTTTTAGCAAACATGCATGTACCGACTCGTTATCTTCATGGCTTACATAATAACAATAAGTAGTAAGCATCTGTATCTCGACTAAGAAAAGGCTTGATAGAAAAGAGGCTTCGTAAAGATTTTATGGTTGTCCAATTTGTTTCAATGTTTGTAACCACAACGCGATGCGTGCCGAAGTGATACATATGCACTTTAACACTAGAAATCTTCTATAATTGACAGGTTCACCCACCTCAACTGGACACCAGCGCTGTCAATGATACTTTGAAAGGCCTCGTCACAGGCAAAAACAGCGAAATGGCTTCCATGGTTCAAACAGGAAACTTCCAAGGAGCGACGGTGATCGCATTAGCGGTGTTGGATACAATTCGAACTGGAAACACAACAACGAGAAAGGAAGAAAAGGAGGTAACAGTTGCCTAGTTGTCTATATAAGGCAAATAAATAACTAATTATCAATAGGATACTTAAAATGTGTGCGTTCCACAATCGGTCTCGGCTCCATCAAATCCTAAACAAATTACAGAACATTTAAGGAGCAGCCACCCGACGTATAAGCTCAATTAATAAACAAACGTTGGTATAAGTAAGGAAATTAACGTTAAAACCTTTAATTGAAATTTTTCATATAACGCGAGACAAAAAAACGAGTTTGTAAAACAAAAAACAAGAACAAAAATGCATTGTTCCAAACTTCTTCAGCTCCTTCGAGTAACTTCTGTAGAATAACTGTTGAAGTTTTTTTTAAAATATTACTAACAGACTTTACTCGTAATCAGTTGTCAAGTATACCTAGTTTCAGTTAATTTTAGGTTGCATAATTTGTTCTACATTTAATTAGCATCGCAAAAATGTGTTCGTAATCCAAATGCAGTTTATTTTAACTGTTCTAAAAGTAAAGGTTTTAAAGCCATTCGATTGTTAAAATGAGAACTAAAAAAAAACAATTAGACTGGAAAAAAGATTTTGCTGTCGGTAAACTTGCAATTTCAACAATATGGGGAGGTAATGATTTGACTTTCTGTAAACTTAATACGCACTTGATCACTGGACATTGTGAGTAGTTTTATACATGTATTCATAAAAGTAACCGAGCACTGATTGGACCTTTTGGTTGCAGGCAAGTGTAAAAAAACGAATTGAGAAATCTTTGGAAATCTCAAAAATTTCAATATCCGTGAACGTTCCAAAATGTATAAAAATCTCTAATAATGTACAAATTCCCTTCCTCTTCAATGACTGTATTAGGGTGCAGGATTTCTTTGATCAATCCTTCAGCCCTGGAGGGTTGTAAATACGGAACCCTCGACTTTATTCCTTCTATTCGCATTGTAAAACGTAAGTGAAATTGTGGAATACACATAACATGTTGAACCGTTGAACACTGAACTTTTGCTGAAACACCATGCCTGGTAACAACTGAAATTTTGTGAGAAATTAAATTCATTTCTATTTTAAAAGAAGAATTTGCTATTCGATTTATGACATAAATGTATATTTCCAAGTCACAAATAAGTGTAAACGTTTATACTTCTGATCAAGATTTTATAAAAATCCAAAATTTTGGCATTTATGACGTCATTATGACGTCGTGATAATGTCACATGTCAATTG
The DNA here is from genome assembly GCA_026167885.1 of Bergia puertoricense. Classification (NCBI taxonomy): domain Eukaryota; kingdom Metazoa; phylum Cnidaria; class Anthozoa; order Zoantharia; family Parazoanthidae; genus Bergia; species Bergia puertoricense. The sequence continues at coordinate 21,647 of JANSTQ010012236.1, read as the reverse complement.
AGCTATATTCACCAAATTTCCTTTCGATATCTTAAATAGTTTTAGACTTTCTGCCTCCTCCTCCCCCCAGGTCCAGGTACTCTAAATACTAAAAAGGGTTAAAAAGAGGGAGATTCGAAATGATTATGTAATTCAAGTGTACTTGTTTTCAGGTAAAGGAATCAATTATTGAAATGGTTGGGAAAGTTGAGGTGGATAACTTACAGACTCTCTCCCAAGTGACGTCCGTCATCGCTAGTGCTACCGAGGGTTCCAAGGATTTGTCTGTCCATTCTCAGGTATGACCTTAAAGTAATTTATGTATTTTGTGAAAATTGAAGAAGGATTGCCTTATTAATTTCCAACAATTTTGCAATGACAGCTGATAGAACGTGAATAAATGTCAAGGGTCAGTTGAAGTCTTTCAAAGGGCTGATAGATTTGCCTTTTTCTAAACCTTTCAACTTCGATCTGAATCACTCTTTGAAAATCTAGTGTATTATATAAAATGCACAAGCTTCCAATTGAAATTCAAAGACGAGCGACACTTTGTTTAAATAAAGATTTCTGAGACAAATTTTAGTGTATCGAAAATTTTTCCCACACTAAATATAAAGTATTAAGGTCAATTATTTTTGCTTGTTTTTCAACATAAAGTCAAATCTCCAATTATTGGGCACAAGAGTCCCTGTTCAATTGCATTATCAGTATATCAGGTTAACCATTGCTTGATAAATCTGCTCAATATAATCTCGAATTATATATTGAGATAACATAATCAAATTATGTATGATTACTCTAATTTTTGCTGTATTTACTTATTATCAGTCATTATTACTGTTACTGTTATTCAATTATTTTATCTTTGTAATTACATAATAATTCACACAAGTTCAAATATTTTTAAAAATAAATTGTATAAAAGACGTGTAGATTTGGTTTTTAGGAGTTCCTGAGACTAGGAGGGGGAAGAGGGGCGTTGCGTCGCACTTTTTAAACTCCTAAACATTTAACGCTATTGCTATGAAACTCAGCATTAAGCTAGTTCTCTAAAAACTATTTAGTTTGACATATTTACGTTTTACTCATGATATCATATCCATGAATAATTTCACAATAAAAAATAATTACAAAATCTACCACAATATACGAGTATAATCATAATTTACTCATAAGCAATGTGTTTTGAAGTTGATATTTGCTGATTGAGGAAAGACCAACTTAGAAAAAAACATTCAGAACGTGGTTACCATGGCAACACTCCGCCCAATAAACACAAGTTGATATTTCATCTTGATTAGTTGACGCGAGCGCGTTGCATCCCTATTTTGAATAGAGTTAAAGATAGAAAATATACAAGACTATCATCATTATTTTCTGTACAAATTGCAATAGCTATGAAATAGTTTTAACAAGCATTAAATCATTCGTTATTTTAATATTATAGGAAAATACTGTAAACAAACTAAAAAGCCTTAGGGATGTCTTGGAAAAAGAATCATCAACAGATAAGTCCTCCCTTGTAGAGGAGGGTGGGGAAAATCTGATGCATGGCTGTGGCAATATGTTGCAAATAACATCCAGTAAGGCCGCTGTATATGACACAGAGGACACTCAACAAGAGACGAAGAAACTGCAAGAAACTGGAGACGAAACTGACCAAACAGCAAAGGAACAGGTATTCTGAAATAATTTATTAACTCGAGGTAGTTGATAGATAAAACTCCTTCCTAGTTGTCGATGATGAAATAACTCTTCCTGTTGTTGCGACTCAAGAGGTCATTCATCCACTGATGAAGTGTACAATTTTATTTTATATTATACTATATCAGAGCAAGAACCTTGCAGAGGAAATGTTGGACGTAATCAGCAAAGTTTGTGATACACTCATAAAGGTGAAAGTTGCTGGTGAAAAACCAACTGTTTATCGCACCGGCTTGTTAGCCGTTCACCTCGACAGAAAATTACCAGATGAAGTTGCTGGAGCTACACTGAAAGAAGGAAACAGTAGCTTTACCTTGCCACAAACTAACGAGTTATATGGAAGTGAAAATGCGGCCTTCGTTGACTTTCAGGTTTGTGAGGGATGTAATTTGTTTCTTTCTTTAATATTTACTGTTTCACAACGTCAATCTTCTCAAGGTATTAGAGTAAATAAGTTGATTACTTTTGAGAATTGGGAAATTGCTTATCCACTCTAAACTCTCTTAGATGAAACGCAAAGTTCTCCCAGCTTATCTACAGAAACTGTATAAAGAAAAGTAATGATAGCCAAGTAACTCGCCATTCGGTGCTTTGGGGAGTAACTCAAAATGATTAAGCTTCATCCTAAAGGCATTGCGACTCGATGAAGTCAACACAAGTTCACATTAAGACAGGCGAACCATTGCCGCTAGTAATACAACTGTACCAGCTTTTGTTTTAGGTTTGGATTATTGTTTATTGTTATTGTCCTACTGTTGTTAAACTACCGCGTGTATCAATTCGATCGGTACAGGCTGGCTCATGGTAGTTCGTTTACAAGTCAAAACAAATGAACCAGTTTTAACCTAGATTGATAAAAGTTAATACCAGCCAATGCAGATTTACGTAAATTTAAAGCAAGTTCATTCGATGGTCAAACCATATTTAATGGAGAAATGAGCCTTGGTCAATTTCTTTGTTTCATGTGTTTGTTCTCTGTCTAGTTTATTCGCTGACCTTGACCATGTAGAACACACTATAGGTATTGAATTGCATTTGTACAACTAACCAGTAGAATATTTTCGGCTTGCACGTAAAACAAACAATGATCATGTCACTGATTGTTCAACATAAAACAAAGCAACTTTGCATACTCCTATTAAAGTATTTAATTAATTAAAGTTTTAATTCCTGTCAACTAAGGTCAAACCATTCGAAAAATGAAGTTGCACTGAATCGAAAGGACTTGTGAGTCGGTTTGGCAAACGATTATCTATTTACTTGATGCACAGCTGCAACTTGGCAAACAGCTTTAGAAGAAAACAATGACGTCTTCTTCAAGACTGTGTATTTACAGACCAATAAAAAGAAAGATTTCGGGAATCCATAAACTTCTAAAATGTAGAACGTTTTGGGGAAAAATTGTCTTAAGTTTCACCCATGTAATTAAAACAACCAAGCCCCCTTCAATGCAACTTAAGGTGGGTGGGATTTGGTTGAGGACTAAAATGTTAATATATAATGATTAAATAATTTTGAAAATTGTAAGTTATCAAAAACTACTCTTTTAAATTTTCTTTTCATGTTTCTCAGATGGTAACTTCAGTATTTAATCCAATGACGTGGGACGTGAGCGGTAGTCACGTGACATCCAATGTTGTTAGTCTGGAGGTTAAGGATGATAACGGTCAAGCAATCCGCATGGAAGAGCTCAAGTCTGACATTGAGATATCTATTGCAATTACGAGTTCCTCGAAAACCGCTGAGCCTGTTCAAAGCTTTGTTAAGCCAAACGAAATGCAGTATAGACCTGTTGGTGTAAAATTTCCCGGCTCATCACTTCAGCTTAACGTGCAGGTACAATCCGAAACTGTGCAGGTCTTTGTTCGGTACGGGGTGCGACCTACTGCTGACCGGTTTGATTACAGCACGCGCGTTCCGGATCTCTCACGATGTACGAAAACACCTGAAAGCAATAACTGTCCCATTGATTCCTACAACGTTAACATACCGGGCGAGGTATTCAACAAATCGGGAGTGTATGTTATTGGTTTGTTGTACACAAAAGGAAATCCGGAGCGAATTAACAAAGGGCACTCTCGGAGTAAACGATCTTGCAGAGAGCATGGCCGCCAGAAACGGTCTGAATCCTGTGTGGAAATCAAAGACCCACCAACAACCTCTCCACCGAGAAATGTGACAATTATTCCTTCGTACAACAAACAGACAGACGTGAATTTTTCAATTTCCGTTTCTCAGGCGAACTGTCTTTATTGGAACAAACAGAAACAGCAGTGGACTTCAGAGGGTTGCAAGGTGAGTTTACAAGCAAAACTGTTTTTTAAAGAAACTATTTCAACACTGAAAAGATGCACAATTCACTAATGAATAAATGGACAACTTTGAGCGTCAAAAAGTGAGATTGTGACAGCAAACTTTGTTCTTGTGAATGAGTAACTTAACTTTCCATTAAATTTTCTGTTAACAAAGCCGGGACAGTAATGTTCATCAACGTTCTAGTTTTTTTACAATAGTCATAAAACACTTAATTTATCTCTTTAGCGCTAATAGAAACACAAACACCGCTTAACCATACCCGGCCTAAACTTTTATCACTTAAATGACCTGGGGGGATTGCGCTACCTCCTTTAAAGCCCATATTGTAAACGCAAGCCATGTACAAGCCTCGCTATAGTATCTTTTAGCAAATAGTTAATTTAGCTAAGACACCATTTCTATCTTTTTGGTCGCCTAATTGGATAAAATTTTGTTGATTTGAAAGTATTTTTCTATTTCTACTGAAAAATCAGTGCTTCATTACATTTGCAGAAAAAGCTTTCTTCCTTGAAAAGTATGCCTGTCAGGAACGCAGTTCTTATGGCAACGAAGGGAGCTGTGTAGCCCTGAAAATGAATAAAAATTGTTTTTAATTAGTTAAACTTTTTGCTTGGGTTGATTGGTTGAAATTGCATCCATATCATTGACGCAGCTTTAATATCCCGAATAATGTACAAGCATCTGGTAGATTTCTGTTGTTTAATTGTACTTTGACTTCAGATTTACAGTAACTGTGTAACGAGGCATCACTACTTGTACTCAGTCGGGATCTCTTGTGTGATTGGCTAATATCAGTTTGCGGACGATTTAATTGTTAATTAAATTTAGAAACGTTTCTCCCTTTTTTACCTTTAGACGCACGAAAAGCAAAAGTACAGGTGAAGAGTTTTGTCTTGCCCGACAGGGAGTTTATCCTTTAAATTAGAAGGAAACACTGGCAAACCCTTGCCCGTTAGATCCTTAAATCCGTTGTTAATACTTGATCAATATTCAAACACAATCATTCTCATCATTGACTCATGCCAATAGTCTCTTTTGTTGGCTGAGAGGTTCCATGTTAAACTTTACTGAGGCAATTTTGGAATCGGTTTTTCAAGCACTGTAATCATACTCATATCAACTTAACTTTAGTTTCTTGTTAATCAAATTAACAATTTATCATTTCTTTTATATTATCTTTCTAAAGGCCGGCAACAGGTCATCAGGAAATACGTTGCAATGCTTTTGCAATCATCTCTCGTCGTTCGGTGGAGACTTTTTTGTCTCTCCAAATCCAATTGACTTTGATGTGGTGCTTGTGCAGTTCACAAAATTAGAGGAGACGAATAACTACGCTGTTATAGGTGCAGTATGCGCTGTTATTGGGTTGTATCTTATCGCTGTTGTTCTGGCAAGGCGCACCGACAGAAAGGACGCCAAAAAGGTAAACATATGTAAAATATACTGCAGTAATTTTCACCTTCAACATTACGAAGTTATTAATTTAACACGCCACACCGAAAAAACCCCATGCTTTACAACAAATAAGATAAGGGTTGGGATTAGGGTTAGGGTTAGCGTTTTTACGCGAGCTGAGATCATTGCAATTTTAAACATTTTCACATGTGAATGAAAATAATATCGCTTTGCTGCGTTCAGTGAAGTCTTTAGATTATAGGACATAAAGAAATCTTGGTATTTCAACTAACTTTATAGAATAAAGGTATCTTATTCTTTAAAATTTGAGATGATTCCAGTCAATTTTAGTGGATAGATTAAGTTTTACTTCAACTGTCTGAATGTCGCAGTCATTGAAATCTGCAACGAAAATCGTTAAACTACAAACTCTACGTGACTTTGGTATTCCCATGTTTTTTAACTATCTGATTGGTTGTTAACTAGATTGGCCCTGCAGTATCACTCAAGTATCAAGTAACAAGCGTACACCAGTACGAAGTTACCGTGGAAACTGGTGTGTGGCGTAACTCTGGTACCAGTGCTCGGGTGGCGTTCCTACTGCATGGCAGCAAGTCTAATAGTCATGAGATTGTAATTGATAACAACATGATGCCGGATCGAGTTTTCTTCAGCCGAGGAAACATTGATAAATTCATAATCACCCTTCCGAATAACTTGGGAGCATTGCTGTACATACGCATTTGGCATGATAACTCTGGTTCAAGCCCGTCTTGGTTTCTAAGTAGGATTGCCGTACGAGATCTGCAGAATGACCACGAGTATATCTTCAATTGCGGTCGATGGCTTTCTGTGATTGATGACGATGGTAGTATTGAAAGAACATTAACCGTTTCGTCATCGAAAGATGCTGGAACATTCTCGGATTTATTCCAAAGCCGCTCTGCTGCTGGGATTACAGATGATCATCTGTGGATTTCGGTTGTATCCAAATCACCAGTCAGTCGTTTTACAAGAGTTCAGCGAGCAACCTGCTGCCTTTCATTCCTGTTTGCAGTAATGATAACAAACGCTATGTTCTACAACCTGTCAAGAAAAGCAGAGAAAGCCATTCAGATAGGCCCTTTGCAATTCAACTGGCGGCAAGTTATCGTGGGGATACAAAGCTGTCTCATTGTTGTTCCAATCAACCTTATCATTATCCAGCTGTTCCGCAAAGCAAGCCAGTGGAAAGAAGAAAGCAAAAGTTCTGAAACTGATTTTGATATTCATGAACACCCAGTGAAGTTTAGTTATACAAAGCTTCCATCCAAGCGAAATTCAGCACGTGTCCTAGCAAGGGTATGCCTCATATTTGCGTACTTCCTCTGCTTTGTGGTAATTGCGCTATCTGGTATCTTCACAATATTTTACAGCATGTTTTGGGGAAAAGAGACTAGTAACAAGTGGCTAGCATCTCTACTGGTATCTTTTGTTCAAGACATATTTGTCATGCAGCCAGTTAAGATCATTCTGTTGGCTGCATTTCTAGCCTTCCTTGTAAGCAAGCACCGCAACAAAAGAATGGGGAGAAAACAAAGCCGTGTTTCTCCCGCTTCAAGCCAGACAAACGTGGGAAAAGACTGTCGTGCTGCTATGACAAATCCGGGTAAATGCATTCCACCAAGTGAAGAAGACAAAGCTGAAGCCCGTAACCTTGCTAAAAAGGAAAAGGCTTTTTCTAGTTCGGCGAGAGAGCTATTGATATACGTTGTTTTCATGTTGTTGATATGTGTGGTGTGTTACGGTGATCGAAGCGAACATAGATATCGAATGACCAAGTCTGTGATGGACAGGATTGAAGTTCCAGATCAGGTGATTTTCATTCCATTTTATTATTGCTTTATCAAGTCAGAAGTATGTCTGTTCTGAAAAAAGGATTTTATATAATTGTCCTCTTTTATTGCCAAATGTTTAGTTGTCAGTATTAAAGTACTCAGTACAAATGAAACAGTGTAGCGTTTCTCTTATAAAATTAGCTCTGACAATACGAACAAATGTGCTCTTTTTCCTAAAATTAACATTGCTGTTAAACAGGACGCCACGCTAGTAGCAAGTTTCATGAGATGTAAGACTCATCTATTTATCATGCAAGATTTTTGCTGGTTGTTGGCAACTGGTGTAACAAAAACACAATCATCTAATCAAACCTTGTTTCCCAGTCACTAGTTGTGTCTCCGTGGTAATTTATTCCCTTTAGTCAGGTTTTTGTATTTTCTTAAAATTTCTCAACTTCAATATTGCCCCAAATCCTTATTGTTGTGAAAACTAGTTTAACGTAAAAGGAAATAGGAATCACCTACATTCATATTGTGTAATCATAAAATGCCTTGTAATGTAAAACAAGGAGCTTCGAATGCTTTTTATGTTAACCTTTTTTTAACATTTGATAAGTGAAATAACTGTTGTAACATCAGATAAAAAAAACTAATAGTAATATTTCAGGATAAACTCGAAAGCTTTTCTTAAAATCATTGTTACAGAAATTTGAAAACAGTCAGGACACACCCAAAAGTATAAAGATATTTTCATATGTATACCTGATCCATTATAGCTGAAAATATCGTTTGTTGTAGCACATGGATTTCGTAAGGGATTTATCATAAAGGTAGTTGCTTTTTATAATGATCATTTTTTTGTTAGACGCAAAGCACAGAAGAACTATGGAACTGGATACGAGAAGATCTCATCCCCAATGTATACCAAGACAAGTGGTACAACGGGCAAGAACCGAAGTCCTCGGGCTACTTTGGCAACAAAGTTTCCTTGCTTTTGGGAATGCCGCGTGTACGTCAACTAAGGGTAAAAGATGGTGAGAACGTGTTTCAGTGATTTTAGTCAAATAGTGCTCTCAAATAAAAATAGATCGGTTGCTGCAGAATAAAAACTGAAAATTCCATTTGCTCCCTTTTTATGCTAGAAGAATTTTATGTCTCTCTTAAATCAGTTTTGGAATAAAAAAGAACAATCTTGCTTTGATGACATAACTTTTTATATATGAAAAGTACCGTTTGGAACTTCAAAGCTCAACAACACTATCGCAACGAAGAAATGAGAGTAGCATTTTGCAATATCCAGGAATTTCTCTGTCCGGCAAGAAGAACATGTATGAACACAAAACGATTGTAGTAACTGAACTGTTACGCCACCTTTATGCAAATCCTGATCACTCTTTTTTTGAGAAACAATTTGTTGTCTTCTCTACAATTCAAACAAAAGGAGATTGAATAATGCGCTACTCGGCTTTTCAAAATTAGTGCACTAGTTAGCGGTTATTGCAGCAAGATAGATGATGTCATTCTTTATTTCCTACAAAAGAAATAAATCAGAAAAATTGTTTCAACCTTTTGTTAGTTTCTCCCGCTCTACTCTCAACTACGCCAACATAGCCATTTAAGACGCCCCCAGATACTTGTTGCTTTTCTATCTAATTGTGCGAAGTACCTAAAAACTTACTGTTTAATTATAACGTTTCTACCTGTAGGCTAAATATAGAAGTTTTAAAATTATCGTTTGCGTGTTTTTCTTAATTATTTAAGCTTTTGCAACAAGTATCTCATCTCATCAACTATGTGTATTTGTCAACATTTTAGACCTGATTTTTGTGCAATTTATTTTCAGGAACATGTAAAATAGCTGCTACCTTTCGCCCTTTCTTCTCAAACTGTTTCAGCAGCTATTCATCATCAAGCGAAGACAAAACATTCCTGAACCCAATTGGCTGGAATAAAATTGCAACTCAAAATGATACTACAAAAATGAACTCTTCCAGGTTAACAATTGAGAACTGTCCTAAACCTTGGAGATACCATTTACCATCAACCCTAAAGACAACGTCTTTCTGGGGAAGGACGGCAACTTATGGAGGAGGGGGATTTGTAGCAAATTTTGGATATAACCCAGACACTGGGGATAAAGTCGCAAAGTCTTTGGAGAACAATAACTGGATTGATCGACGCAGCAGGGCTTTGATTATTCAGCTAATACTTTTCAATGGAAACACGGATTTGCTAACTGTAGTCAGCTTTCTCTTTGAGAAGATTCCAGCTGGTGGAATATTATTATTTCATAAAGTCAATACTATTCCCTTGTACACATCTGACACTAACCCTGGCTACATGTTCTACCTATTATGTCAGCTTGTTTTCCTGTTTTTTGTGCTGGCATATCTTGTTGTCGAGTGCTGGGAACTCTATCGAAACCGTGGTGATTACTTCAAAAACAAGTGGAAATTTCTTGAGTGGCTTATCATATTACTTTGCACTGTTATTGCCGTCCTATACATCCTCAAGGGGTTGTATACAAGCAACATTATTCAAGAGATACACACAAACCCTTACAGCGATTTTAGTTTTGACTATATTACATTGGCATTCGAGACGGAAGACGCTTTATTTGGAGTTCTTACGTTCTTGACGACTGTGAAATTCCTCAAACTTCTGAAGTTTAACTCTCATATTCTCATCCTTTCGGGATCTATGAAATTATCAGCATGGAATTTAATGTCCTTTGCAATCGTGTTTGTGGTGATTTGCCTCGCATTTGCTCAGCTTGGAATTCTTGTGTTTGGATCGCAAATGGCAGTATATTCAAACGTATACCATGCGTTGATATCGGAGCTGCATCTAGTCCTGGGCGGTGATATGCATCATGAGGAGTTGATTGCAGCTAATCGCATCATTGGACCTCTTTATATTTTCGCTTTTATTCTTTTTGTCGGATTCGTTTTCATAAATATGTTCTTTGCGATCTTGAACGAGGCTAGGTTCAAGCAAAAACGCAATCTCGCATCTGTTGCGGATGACTTGCAGTTTATAGTGTTCGCGAAACAAAAGCTGAAAAAAATACTTGGTTTTCGCTCTATGAATATCTCTAATAAAAAGGAAAAGGACGAAGAGGCTGACGGCAATGTATCAGAAGAAACTGCAAGGGGAGAACACTACCTTCCTACAACAGACACTAATTATGTCCAATTAGATTTTTACGACAAAATGAACAAGCTAACAATGTCAGAACAACGAAAGAGGCCCATTGAAATACACAAGCAGAAAAAGGAGTTTGATTTTTCGGAAGTATTAACATCATCTTGTGCTTCTAAAAACCGGGTCCGAAAACGACATTACAAAAAATTTAATCCAATTATGAGCAAAATTTATGAAATTAAAGAGATTGGAAAATCACGACAAGGAATACTAAATGTAAAGCATTTGTGTTACAGAATTACTTGCATGGAGGAATTAGTGGAATTGATCGGCGTTGATTATGCAAGCGAGGATGTGGAGTTAATGCGCTTGTTTCTCCATATTATCGAACCATCACAAATGAAAGAAGAAAATGACGATTTATTAGACGAAAAATGCAGAAGAGGAAGCTCCGTTTCCAAGAAAGAAGATGATACTCAAATAATTTCTGTTCACGATAGTATGGAAGATGCTGCCTCTCCTAGCCCAAGAGACAAAACAGAGGGAAGACTATCACATTCAGAGAAAAATGATTTTGCGTTTGAAGAAGACGTTCGAGGAGTGTTTCCTATTATAAAAAGTTACGAGGGCAAGAAGATGAAAAGTACTGCTATCGGTGCCATCGCAGTCCACAGATTGGCAAATTCCCAACAGAAAAAATAGTAGGAAAAGAAATAATATAGATAATCAAACATAATGTGGATAAAAGTTGACAAAAGAAGAAGACATATTTATCTTATAATAATCTGAGGTATAATTTATGTTGTGGTTACATAATTTTACCCAACGTAAAAGGAAAACTCACATACTTATAGTTTATTAGATGTAGATATAGCCTAAATTTAACAAGAGAAGATCCAAGAGCTGATTACTAGAATATTGAAAATTAGAAAGAGATATTCCACGAAGCTATAATTATTATCTTAATTGCGTTTAGTCGTTATAAGAAGATAGCAATTTTAACACAACAAAACCTCGAGAACATATGAAAATGATTTATGATCAGTTGAATGTCTATTTAAACAGTTTTCTGTTACTTATAACGCTGACTATTATATTAAAGTTGCTTTTGCCTTTTTTCATTTTTCTATATCACTGAACTTTACAAAGAGGTTGTCCGTACACCATGGCAGATTACTAACAGTAGTTATCAGCTGTTGATATGAGTCCTTGTTCTCCGACCACAGTGTTTGTTTTACAACCCCAGAGTACCTCTCAATGCGCCGTCTTTTAAAATTTTTAAAAAAGCGTTTTTCACAAATTGAAATGATTTTAATAACCACTGTTACTTTTACTGTTTATTAGTTTATAATATAAAAAAATGTCACTTTATCAGAAGAAATTTTAACGCGGACTTAAAACGTCTGAAAACCAAGGTGGCACAAGAAGGTACTCCAATAATTTCTTCAAACATTCCTCAGTTTTTCCTTGCTGTACCAACAATATAAAATTACCTAATTCAATTGTGTTAATGTTTGAAATAGGGTGTGATAAACACCCTGTAGATCCCTGCGAACCGAATTATAGTAGAAGTACTTGTACTTAAGTAGTACTAAAATACAGTACTTAAATAACTGAACCTAAATAAGTTCTTGCTAACTCTAGGCGGGCTACAAAGTGTCGTAGCACTAGCTAAAACAACTGGAACTAATCTACACGAGATGTGGTTCATCTCTTTGTAAAGTTCAGTGACGCTGAAAAGGAAAACAGTTTAGAGCCGCGTGACACAGTAAGAGTTACATTTAGAAATTTAGTTTATTAGACTTAGAAAATAAACAAATTTTCTTTTATTCTAATAGAAAATAATATCACACAAGAAAGCATATTATACCCTGCCAAACAGCTCCTAAGAAAATAAAAAGTTAGTTACTAAATAGTTTGCGTTTTTTAAAAAGTGTTTGCGATAGTTATGTTCCGATACTGAAAGTGAAACCACAAATAGTAAATTATTTATTACACCAATACTTATTACATTTTGACTTTAAGTGTCATTACATTTTGCATCATTTCATTGAATCAGTTTACGTTAGACTTAAATGTTAGTAATAAATATTAATGTAAAATTTGCAAAGCAACATGTTTGTGTCTGATTTTGTTATCCAATGTGATTCGTTAATTCCTTAATGTTAGAATTTATTTTTAGTTGCTATTCTGCATCTGTGCTCATTCAGTGGGTGGCTTCGTTTAAATGTTTTCAATTGGTCTGGGATTTAATGGAGGGTCTCACCATTGGCAGAAGATCTGGTCGACAGTGCTGTAAACACTTCAAGACTATGCTGACGATGTTACTCTGTAAATCAAACTGATCAGAGGCAGCCCTATCCCAAACACCTTATTTTCGAAGTCCAGCTGAGACGAACTTGAGCAAAACGTCTGCATTAAATTAAATCTCTAACAATGAAAATTATCTTCGAGTGTTGAAAATTTATAACTTGAAATCTAACACAAGGCTGAAGACAAAAATTAGAAAAGTGATAAAACAAAAAAAACAGGCTCTAAAGATGTTTGTTTTATAGATTATGGAAAAGTGCCAGTTTTCCTTCTCAACCTTTTATGCAAGGACGTGTTAAGTTGGCATCTTCCTTATTAGAACAATCGAGCTTTTCTTAATTTGGCCAGCAATTTCTCCCACTATATAACAATGGAACTTTTCTTTGGACAGCGTTGTCCCGCATTAGAACATTGGAGACTCTGCACGCGAAATCAGTGTGAATTTTAAGATTTCGCCTAAAACTTGGTGAAATTGCAAGATTTTGCGTTCATAAATTTGCGTATTCAAAATTTCGTATTCGAAATTTTGAAACTTCCATACTTGCTTTTGCGAACTCTTGACAAATTGATACTCGATTTTTGTTACGTTAATGATACTTTCATCCCATGTAAATAGCTATTCTTTATGTCCAAGGAAATTACAGAAGACCGTTTTTCAGAAAAACTGGAATCGAAAGCCCAGAACTTCCAAATTTCGAGCTTTGGACCTTTTTGGATTAAATTAACAAAGCACACTGGTGAAGAGAAAAAACGTCTAGAAACTCGACATGTGTCTGAACCACACAGTCAAAAAGAAACACTAAAACAGCTATCAAGCAAGAAATTGATGGAGGTAAAAATCACCAAAAAAAGCACAGCGAGAGCAGTCCATCGTCTTCATTTTGGTACGTGCAAAAATTTCAAAAACAGCTTGACCTCAATAATACTTCTAAAGAAGAGGTTCCGGAGTTACTCTGGCATTTCTTTCTAGAAATAAGAACGGTTTGAGGAGGACGAGGAGGAGGAAGAGGAGGGTACGATGAGGAGGAAGGTATGAGGAAAAGGAGGAGGGTTTGAGGAGGAGGAAGAGGAGGTATGAAAAGGAGGAGGACGAAGAGGAGGACGA
>JANSTQ010012125.1:0-16611 GCA_026167885.1 Bergia puertoricense | reverse complement strand
TTTCTTTCGCAAAAATGAATCCATGTAATCCCACTCGAAAATCCAATTTTGGATTTTCCCAAAGAAATGCACCCTAAACCAATCAAACCCATCCAACATTATTTAACATCATCCATTATCATTTAATATCATCCAACATCATTTAACATCACCCAACGTAATTTAACATCAACCAACAAGGTGTTCAAACAGATTCAACATATTGCGTCGACCAATGTTGGAAGTGAAGATTAAACCAATCGAACATCGTCCAGCATCATTTAACACCATCCACTATCATTTAAGGTCATCCAGCAAGGTGTCCGCAATTCAAAGACTGTCGCAATTATCCCCTCTTCATTTTAGTTGAATTAACTGACCGTAAGGAACTTCTGTACGATCTGGTATGATTGCACAATCTTCCCATTGTTCGTCAAAAGACGTTAAAAATACAAATATAAAATAACTTCTGCTACAAGTATATGAAGCACAACAGACCAGTTTCCTATTCCCAGTTGCCGCTGATTACAATGACAACAGATTCATTTATACAGTGTTGGCCTCAACTTGGTGTTGAATCTACATAAATACCGGCGAGATCCGAATCTCTAAAAATACACAGAGTTGTGAATAGCTCATATCCACATTGGAATTTATGAATATTTAACATCAAGTCGAGGCTAACACTGCAAAAACGAGTCTATAGTCATTGCAATCAGCGGTAACTGGGAATAGGAAACTGGTCTATTCTGCCTTAAATTTGGAAATATGGTACGGATGGATTAATTTCCCGGGCGATTTAAACGGACTACAGTTACGAGTGCTGAAGCAAATTTAGTGTTGACCCATAGGATAAACTTTTAATTAATGAAATGTAGCACCAAAATGCACTGACCCCTACAAATTCTGTTTGTTAAAAGAGTTTCGTTGCCCTGTTTTAACAAATTAAAAATTAAAAATCGTTTTGATAAATATACTTCGAGTAAAAATGAAAATAACTTTTCATGGAAAGCAGTAGTTTTGTATGGGTTAACCGTGGAACTACATTCATTGCACAAGCCTGCGTAGGAGGCAGTTGTCACCTCACACATCACTGCAGATGCCACTCTTATGCGCGGTCAACCAGAAGATGCATTAACGAAGCCTTCTTCGTCTCCGATACTCGATAAACTAGTAACATCATCTCCCAGTTGCCTCTCCCTACTTCCGATTGTCCGCCCTTCATATTCAACATACTGATATGGTTCACTAACTATTTCACTGAGGTTTTGTCCAATGGGACTCTGAGTTCGTGGTCTGTTGCCATCTCTTGCACTGTATTGTAACTTCCACCATCGGACAATGAAGAAAAACCCACGAAACATGTAGTGCACAACGAAGCGGATAAACGTGCTCATGAACACGACCAGGCCCCCAACGTAGGCAAACACTGGTGAGACAAATTGAGTTCCAAAACGTTAGTTCGTGGCAAACTGGCTCGAGGTTAGGTACTGTTTATGAATATATATTAGACGTTCTGGTTTTACCAAGTAGACGAAAATACTGTCCAGGAAATACGATGTTTGGCATCAGACGAAAAAAATCTGACATTTCTGTGTCTGTCTTGCGTATCTATCAGACGCAAATTTGAGACAATTCCGAGACGTACAAAGCAAACGAGAGTTTTGTAACGTCTCAGAGAAAGCATGCAAGTCATTTTGATAGCTATAAACAATACATTCCCTGCCAAATCATCGAAAACTAACGAGCGTTGTTGTGCAGTCTCTCACGAACAACTTCACTGTTTTCATGCGTCTTGTATTTACTGCATAAACTGTCACACGAAAAAAATGTAGTGAAATGGGGCCGTTGATACACGGATTATGAATCATTATGGGTAGTAAAGCTGTTTCAATATCTTTGTCGATAAAATGAATAATGGACCTTGCACATAACTCGTAATAAATATCCAAGTAAGGCAGAAAACACAAGCGTAAGCTTTGCTCGAACTAACGACAGAAGCAACAGAAGCAGATGCGGAGGCAACAACGGAAGCGGTAGAACGTTCCCGTTCTAGAAAAGTAATAGTAAACGGCGGAAGCAAATGCAGAATTCTGTTGTACGCTGTAATGTTGTTGCGCTCTTTTTTCAAATGAATATTTTGATTGCTTCCGTCTTTTTTATTTATACTGGCACGGAAGTAGAAACCAAGACGGAAGAAACAGAAACCTTATGTTTCTTCTGTCCGACTTCGCTCTGTTCCAACATTCGGCCTAGATCGGAACGCTCCCTCAGTTCGACTCCGCTTCTGCTTCTGTCATCAGTATAACGAAGATTTAAGAGCAGTTTTTTTTCACAGTGAAAGTGAGTCTGACGTAGGGATACACAACGACGCGAGCATTTCCTTTTTCTCGCGCTTGGAGAGAAGCAACGTGCTAAATGAAGCGCGAGAAAACGTGCAATGGAAATCGTTACAAAAACTGCTGTTGTAAACGGGCCTTAAAATGTTCATCCTTGCGCGTGCATTGCTTGTGTCGTTGATTTTCGCTTGTATCAAAATAATTTTCACGATACAATTATAATCTTTTCGCTTCCTTCGCTCGTGAAAACTAAGCCTAACGAGTCGATATTTGAACCTTTTCCTAACTAACATTTCCCTGTTTTCGTTACTTACACGAATATTGAGTACGAAACTGAATTAAGTCCGAACTGTTTTCTTATTTAAATTGTCAGTCGACTTTGGTCTAACGCTGACCTTAAACGACTTTCAGTCTGATTTATATACCACAAGCTTTTGTTTTTTGTTATCTCATTGTGTAGTTCTCTTGCACCAGATGTTAACACAGTAACAGCGCCCTTGAAAACAAGCACAAACACTGTAAACCGCCCTTCTCTTTTCGTTTGGGCTAAAATCAGCAACAACTTTACTCTATTTTACACGGGGGGGGGAGGGCAGAAAGTGTTCCCCCTCCCCCCCATCCTGACCAGGAACCCCCGAAAAGCCCGTGTACGATAGGGTTAAACTGTTTTGAATTCAATATCAACCAAGATTACCTGTGAGGAAGGAGTATATGCTGACATTGTAGTTGAACAGACAGAACGCGCCCTGTGTGGAGGAATCAAAACCACCTATTTAACTATCATATAAGTAGAACTATTAACTATCGTTCTGTGAACATTACTTTTTGCTAAGTAAGGGGAACTAAGACCAGTTATTAATAAGTAATTATTCCATGAAGTGGAGGTAAATATACTTGGCTGTTCATCGACACTGCAGGGAATAACAGTGTTAGCATATTCCAAACCAGTGAATAGAAGTAAAAAATGAGGAAGCTTTAGATTTTAGATGAATAGAAGCACTTAAAACTCCCATCAGTTCTGTGCTACGCGCGCTCGCAATTGTGCTCACTCATGCGAACACGGAATAGTAAGCATTAATTTATTCTCCGATGTGGAGGTGAATATACTTGCTGCTCACCGACACAGAGGAGAGTAAATATATTAGCATTTACTGAACCAGTGAATAGGAGTAAAAAAGTGAAGAAAATTTAGATTTTAGACGAATACAAACACAGAAAACGCCATTAGTATTCAGCTGCGCGCGTTCGTGTTTGTGCTCACTTAAGCGTGCTCGGAATAGCGGTGGATATTCAGAGCTCGAGCAGCCAATCAGAACGCGCGAAAAGCACTGCGCGCTGGTTTGGATATGCTAATTAATAATTATTCCCCCGAAGTGGAGGTGACTAATGGTGAATATTTATCGAGGCGCAACTGTGCCGACACTGAGGGGGATAATTGTTAAATTAGTATTAACCAAAAAGGTGAATAACACTTTTAAAGATATTTTATTTCCATTTTCTGGAACAGAAATTGTGAGCGAAAAAAAGCCTCAATCTTATGCACGTCCATCTCGCGCGCGCGCTCGTTTCATGCATGAGTGACCGAAGTGAATAGCACAGGATATTCGGTGTTTGATGAACCAATCAGAGCCCGCGAAAAGTGCTATTCAACAAAAGCTGATATGATAGGTTGGGTGTAAAGCTGACGTTTCGAGCGTTGGCTCTTCGTCAGAGCAGACTGCAGTAAAACATCAGCTTACTGGCCCACGCAGAAAAAAACCCCAGTTTTTTCAAAACTAGTTTCCCAATATCATGAATCTTGGTATGGTGTTAACGGGTAGCTTGGAAACTGCATGAGCTTGTTAAAGAACATAATTTATCGAAACTGATTGAGAAGATCGAGAAAGATCAGTTATATGTGTAACCATTAAATTCTTGCTCGTAACCTATAAAAATTGCACCACATTCTTCTGACTTGCTGAACCAGGGAGTCAGGCTTCAAATGACCGCGAGTCCTATTGCCCGAGCTTCCGCTGCCTTCTATCCGCAGAAAAATGTTATAAATAAGTAAGTTAATAAACAAATAAGCAAACAAACAAACAAACTCTTTTTCTTATAAGGCCAGACTAATTTAATTTCTTGTTTTACGAATACGCCGAACTCAGATTTTCGAAAATTGAAAAAAGAAATCCAAAATCCATCCGAAATTGAAAATAGAGAAAGGTCAGAGCATTTCCCTGTTTGTTATTCATTTTATATCACTTTTTTCTTGTACTTGCGCATATCTTAAAATCATAGCTTTACGTATATACGATCGAAAATGTTTCATAAGCGGCGCTAGAGATATCCAGCTATGGGTGCATGTGATAAGGAGAATCGTCAGTGGAAGCGTGTTATTGGTTGAATACATGCACGGGATTTATAATGTATGGCATATTCTTAGACTTTTATTCGTAAAACAGGAAATTAAATTGGTCCGACCTAAGAACCAGAAAAAGTTAAGGCACATCAGTTGAAGTTCAGTAACACAAAGATACTTCAAGTTCTGGAAGATGGTAGCCAGCATGGCAGCCCATGAAGACATGCAGATCGATACCAGGGCCCAGTCGTTCGAAAGCCGATCAGTGCTAACCCTAACACTTAACCAATGTTTGCGTTTACTACCTTACAGACTGTTTTAAGTTGCCATTTTGGGTTTAGCAATTTGGTTTCTAAGGAAAGTGTTTTATAAGAACTGGAAACATATTCCTTGGTGAAAAAATTGTTCTTTGAATTTTGGTTTAACCCAGGGTTAAAGTTAGCCACCTCTTGAATACCGGCAAACTTGTTTTAAAAAAAACTGTTTTTCTGTGTGGGCGAGTAGGCTGAAAATGTTTCGCGGATCAACAAAAGTTGATATGGCATGTTTTTCGCTGAGCGTTTACCCTTCGTCAGTCAGCTCTGACGAAAGGCTAACGCTCGAAACGTCAGCTTTCAACCAAACCCAAAGGCGAAAAACATACCATATCAACTTTTGTTGATCAACGAAACATTTTCACCTCTTGAATAACTGGGCCCAGGTCAGTTTTCATGGGCTGGACCGACCAGCCAGTTCAATAATGAAATGCAAGGATTATTAGAACTGGTTCTGGCTAGACTGGCCCTGTTTTAAGCAAAAGTGCGAGAAGAAGTTTAGTTAGTAACTTATGACGGGGAAAATGCGCACACTTTGACCTTTTCATTAACAATGGCAGGAATTTGGCTTCTCTGGGACCTACCTTGGAAACAGTGACATCTTCCATTGGAGACAAGCAGTGGAACATCTTGTGATGTTGTTCCTTCACACAGTACCGCAATCCTTCAGGTGTGCAGATATTGCACGGGTAACACTGCACCTAGACCAGTGGCAGTTTCATGTTCAGGTTCATGTATTGAGTTAAGTATACTGTAAAATCAGTGGCAGATTTAGGGGAGGGGACAAGGAGGCCAGCCCCCACCCCCACCCCTTCTTTGGCAGTTCTGCGAGCATTTTATAAGAAAAACACTGAAATATACCTCTTTTGGAGCACATTTTCCCCTTTTGGGCCCCCCTTTTCCAGAATTTTGGGTAAAGGCCACCCCTTTTCTAAATTTCTGGATCCGTCCCTGAAAATTAATACTGTGACCTGATCCCCAGGGTCTTCTAAGCATTTTTAATATGCAATATTTCTAATTTTAAAAAGACAGCTTCGCATTTCTGGGCTGACAACAAAACTTTAATTTCTTTGTGAAAATGAGGTGTTCACGCGTTTTTCGAAACAGTATACTTTTCAATCACTGAGTAACAGTTCAAACAAAGAAGAGCACATACTGTACAACCTCAGATATAATTTCCTTCGAGAATCACACCCCAGACCCCCTAGGTATAAGAGCTCATCTGCACCCCAGTGGTGTTTCCTGACTTTTGGAAGGGGGTGCTCATTGACAGAGAAAGCTCTTGAGGCATGGAAATTCCAATGTAGAATGACTTATACCATTGGCTTGGGAAATGAAAAGGGGGGTACACCAGCCCCCAATGCCCTCCCCTTAGATCCACCATTGCACCCTACCCCTTCCCTCACTAAAATCTCTGGCTACTGGCCTGAAGATATATTAACCAATAATTATTGTTTAAGAAATGGTTCATGCTTAGTATGCATCTATCAAGTTATGAAAGCATGTGGACAGTCTGGAATGCATGAGAGACGTATTTGAGTGGCTGAGGGCAAAGCCAAATTTTAATTGGAATGCATGCTCACCTCTTTGAAGAAGCACGCAAAAATTTGCCAGCTATGTAATGACAGTGCATTTGCATATGTATACAGGTGCTCCCCACAGGGTTTTTCAGCAACCTACAGCTCACGAGGTTGAACCAAACTTTAGCAAATATAGGTGCCTTCAGCAGCCGCTATACGGTCCATTCTTGACCTCAGAGCACTGACAGCAGCCAGTTGGAATAAGCTGTGTGAAGCAGACAGATCACAGCACCGGGATTACCCTACTCTTTTCGAGAAGCATGTAGGTTCTTTTAAGTCCCCCAACAGAACATTGAGAGACTAGACCAACAGCAGAACATCCCTGTCCATAGATGGTGTGGTGAAAGAAGATCGCCTAAAGTTCAACACTTGACCAGGCCGGGGATTGAACCCGGGACCTCCTGGTTGGCAGTCAGATATCTCACCAACTGTGCTAACCTCGCACACACACAGTGCATACAGTAATTGTCACAGTCATCATTCTCTAACAGTTTACAAAAAAAATCTATGTTGCCTCATTATCACCAAGTACCTGTTAACCATACATTCTACTGTATATACTCATGTATAAGTTGATCCCATGTATAAGTCAATCCACATTTTGGAAGCCAAAATTGATACTTTTTTTTTTTCTATTTTTTCATTTTCTCTCATGTATAAGTTGAAATTGATTTTTAGGTCAATGTTCATGTCTCAAAAGTTCGACTTATATGTGAGTATAAATGGTAACCACTTACCATGTTAGTTCTCTCGCACAGTGACAGTACTTGGTCATGTGACCTGAAACAAGCCCAGGAGATGTACAGTTTGGAAAACCATAACATCAAGCACAAGAACAGGATAAAGAGGATTGTCAGGAAATTAAACATGATGTGGATCACTCCGAGAGGCTTGATGGGCAGTGTAGCCTAAATAGACAGAGTAAAAACATGGCAAAGTCTTGAATATCATTATAAGTGTCTAATTTTGCTCCTTCATATATGGCCTTACACCTCTGATAAAAAAAACAATTTAAACAATTAGCACAAACAGCAAAGACATAAATTGAGGAAAATGTTAAAGTTCTAGAATTTCTGCTGATCAGGAGTATCCCTGCTTCAATGTACATTTAGGCTTTAATTTCTCAAAACTTCAATATTTTCCTCTTCAATATTTTCTTCTGAGTAATCAAAATGGTACTTGAAGGTCCGTGTACAGTAGGTGGTTTTGATATTTCATTTTTTACAACTACAATGTAACTATTGAATTAATATGTAACAATATAATACAAATTTTTTAGGGAACTACATTGTATCATTTACTACCAAAAGGGGGGGAACTGCATGTAGATTTTGAGGGGGTCACATTTTTTTGCTGCTCTTAAGGGGGGATCACATGTTTTTTTCTGCACATTTACTAATATCCCATAGCTATTTACCTGCTACTTAAACACAGTAATGCTGTATATTTGCTTTTCTAGAAATTGGATTTTTTTGGCAGATAGTGAATCAGAAGTTGAAATTGTAGAAGAGAAATGTGAAGAAGAAATACTAGAAAATTAATTGAATTTGTTGAAGAGCAAATTTAAGTGCAAGTGCCAGAATATTCATCAACTGACAAGGAATTACCATTTGATTTCATACATATTGTTTCCAAATCAGACAGTGAATTCTAAGAAACAGATATTTTAGAATTAACTTGCAAATGAATGAAATGTTCCATTGAATAATGTTGACAGTCACAAACTGAAAATCTCCAGTCCACTCCTGCCGGTAATAAATGATAAGTCCCTTAATTCTTGATTTCTCTCTAGTGGGGCTTTTAAGAATCATTTACAGTAACCATGAATTTTATTGTATACATTAATATGTAACACATCAAGTGAGGTTTGTACCTTAAACTTAAATGGCATCCTTTTCCTTTCATAAAAGATCACCATCATTATTGAAGTACCAGAAATGGATAAAGAAAGCACTTGTGTCTCCAGCCCTTTCACTCTGGATGGGTAATATCTGAAGACATGGAATGTAACAAATTGGTGAGTGTTGTCAATGCCATCATCAGAGTTTAGAATTAATTTTTCTGGGAGTAACCTAAAATCTTATTTAATCTCCCTGAGTCTCCCAAATGGTCAAAAATTTTGCAAAACAGTTGGAGGGAAACTTTTTAACAAGCCCATTGTAAGTGACAAATGGAACTTAGATACCATATAGGTCCTGTCCTACATCCAGCCTCCCCCTCCCCCTTCCACCAACATTAATGACAATTAAAGACATACTGTTTACATACGTCCAGTCAAATGTGGATGTTGCCCAAAAGTTGATGACAAAGAAACACAGCAGACTCAACAACATGGAGCCAGTCAGGACAAAGGAAAGCCCTTTGAATTTAAGCCACCAGCAAACCATAAAATATGTCTGCAAGGTAAATATAAGATAGACATTCATTACTGTAACTTTTGTCTTTACAGTTTAAACCCTATATGCCCCAAACACAACAATCATACAACATATGTTGCTAAGCTCTCCTAAAACATACTCATACATGTATGTACTTTCCTTTAAAACAGTTTGGGAGAAATTTGCTTTTCATACTAAATAGAATGCTGTAAGTGACCAATTCTTTAATTATTCTCACAATCACATATTAACTTATTTTGTATTGATATTGTAAGGAGAAAATAGTTGTCAATAAACTGACTGGAGCTCAAAGGGTTAAAAAGACACTAAGCTGCTTATTGCTTCAGGAAATCAGGGGGGGGGGCGGTGAGTGCTTGCCAAAACTTGTTTTAAAATGATAATAACTTTCATACTAATTTTGTTCTCAATAACAATTCTGTTTCTTCTTATGGATAAAGATTTTAGGATATGTACAGTATTTTTAATTTCAGGTTATTTTGCAAATTGTTATTTATATTTTAGGAAGTGAAGGGGGGATAAAAACAAAAATAAAATGAATTATTATAAACACTGATTTTTCATCATTCCCTGAGTAAATACTATTCAATGGTTGGTTATCCAGCTCTCTAATTATACTTCATTATAAAGTAACAAATGAATGTTTATTTGTAAGCATTTCTCATATGTCACACATAATTGGGGATCTGATTCCTTGTTAATTGACTTTAAATGATAAAACAAAAAATTGATGTACATAATTTGTTGATAAAAAAAACAACCTGAGAATGAATGAAATAAAAGTACAGTAATAGTAAAAACTTAATGTTCAAAAAGTTGAAATGCAGAAAATATAAGTAAATAACTACATGTGTGTAATGGTTGTTGCACTTACAATTAGCATGAACACAATTGGAAGATCCATGAGTCGTAATGATTGCTGTACAGAGATAAAAAAGGAGATAAAATTATTTTAAATATTAATTAATTACAGTTAGGTTGAACATACAGGGAGCTGTTGCCCGTTCCTTGTACGCCACGGGTTGGGTTTAACAGAGGCAGAAAGGAAATGTTTTCAAAACTGTGGCAGATCTTGATTACAGTTATAGTTGTAAACCAGAAATGGTATACCAATTATTTATACATGATGATTATATTATTTTATCTTACATGTAACTGTCTTATTAACCTTATTCAGACTGGGCTTTTTGGGGGTTCCTGGACTGGGGGTGGGGCTGAAAGTGCCCATGGACTATAACTCCAAAACTATTAATTAAAAGGTATTAATACTAAATTTGCCATGGTAAAACAGTAAGTGAAAACCAATTTCATGATATATTGTTTTTTCAGCTATGATGTCATAAATCCACCATCATGAAATTGTCTGGAGGCAATCTTGGATTTTTTGATGACGTCAAAAAGTGTCCTAATTAACGTAAAATGATTGGAAATATGTTGGGATGAATTGCAAAAAGCAAAATTCACAAAATGCAAGCACATAAAATGAGGAAATTTGGAATAACAAAAGAAAATTCTGAAAATAGAAGAAGAAAAGAATGATCTGTCATTTAAAAAAGGGTTGCTGTGGAAATGGGGTAATTAGTGAACACAAGTTTGACACACTAAAATGTTCCTCAATAAATTTTAGGAAAAGTCACAAATCCTGACCTTGTACATGAAATGATTCCTTCGCTAAAAAGGTTGAAAAACAGTGCGGGCACTTTTACCCCCCACCCCCCTGCAGTCTGAATAGGGTTAACTTGGTCACTATAATATAAATGTGTTCCATGTGCTGTAAGTTACCACATATCACAGAAAGCTTTAAAAATATTTCTTATACAGCATTAACACTTGACACATTATATAACAGTTCAGAGGTGTATAGCCAGGAACTGCCAGAAGGGGAGGTTCCAGTAAGAGATGGGGCAGAATTTTCAGAAGCTACATGTAAGATGGAAGGAGGTGGGGGGAGAGGGGAGGGAGGGGGGCTCTGGGCACCAAGGGACCCTTCCCTGGCTATACTGCAGCAGTTAACTTCATTATACAGCTTACCATATTATCAATGTTCCGAGGATCATTCTGTTCAAGTAACAGAAAAACAGAATATTTAGAATTTTGAAGTATATATATAATTAACTGCATTTTGCATTTTTAATTTAACACACCACTTTTAAAAATAAAATATGAAACTAACGCTTGTTTTTTTTCAATTTTAAAAGGTATATATTTGACATTAATAAAACTATGATATTCTGTAAATGTTTGATCTGGAGTTAAGTTTCAGTACACCCTACTCAAGAAAACACCTTAA
Source organism: Bergia puertoricense (assembly GCA_026167885.1). Taxonomy (NCBI): domain Eukaryota; kingdom Metazoa; phylum Cnidaria; class Anthozoa; order Zoantharia; family Parazoanthidae; genus Bergia; species Bergia puertoricense. The sequence continues at coordinate 5,375 of JANSTQ010012125.1, read as the reverse complement.
ATGAATAATCATATGCCCTATCCTTGATCAGAAGTCCCTGAATCATGACCCCATTGGGTGACAAGTATCCACACAATTCTTACCACCCTTCAAAGCACACAAATAGACACGAAGCATCCCTTCCCCCTGGTCAAAGCATACAAACAGACACAAAGCATCCCCTCCCCCTGGTCAAAGCACACAAATAGACACGAAGCGTCCCTTCCCCCTGGTCAAAGCACACAAATAGACATGAAGCGTCCCTTCCCCCTGCAGGTCAAAACACACAAATAGACACGAAGCATCCCCCCCCCTGGTCAAAGCACACAAATAGACACGAAGCATCCCCTCCCCCTGGTCAAAGCACACAAATAGACACGAAGCGTCCCTTCCCCCTGCAGGTCAAAGCACACTGTAAATAGACACGAAGCGTCCCTTCCCCCTGCAGGTCAAAGCACACTGTAAATAGACACGAAGCATCCCTTCCCCAAATCAAACAAATGTTCCCAATAAATGTTGCGGTGACAACGACTTTGCATAGTCCTCAAAGTTCATTTTTTATCTCCATACTTCCTCGACTTGAAAAAAAGGGTTAAATACACTTAACGTAAAGGTTAAATACACTTAATTGGCCAGCCTTTCCAACTACCTTCGTGACCGGATACCTTCACCAAATCATATATTCAAAATATCATTCTGCATCCTGTGTTGGCGTTGCGTTTTTGAAAATCCAGCTATTAATAAGTTAATTTCTGTACTTTTTATATATACAGAACAAGGTTTGCTATTAAATATTTAAATTTCTCGCTCAGTTCGTTCCTCACCTCAAACAGTCCTGTTGGTAGTTCATTCTGAGTAGATGTCGCGTCTCCATAAGCATCAAAAAAAGGCGGATCGCGAATGAACTCCACAATGCCGGCCCACAACAGGCACATTGCTACCAAGAAATGAAGTATTTGAATCGCGTCGCAAAACAAACGCTTCCATCCCCGCGACTGAATATGATGTATACTCTCCAAAATCGGCGGCATGATTTCACTAGCAGTAGTAGTACTGAAACCTTATGGCAGTTACATGTATGCTTCGTCACAAACGCCGCTTCAAATATTAATTATTATGTCCACTAGTCCAGTAATGCAATGTTGATTTGTTCTTGTGTAAACGATATTGGAGATGTTAGTTTTGTAGTCTTAAGTTGCTAACAGTTTCAACAGAATCTTTGATCACCTCTACGTCTGCATTGTTCAAACGCAGTTCTGAACAGCTCAAGCCAAGTCAATTAACAACGCAAAAACTATTTTAAATTCACTTCCGATCCCTCCTCCAGGCATCCGGCTGAGTGACCAGACCTCGTACGAGACATTCCCCTTGGGGGATGAGCGACGGGCGTACTACTGAAATTCTTTTTCTAAATATAATACTTTGAGGTTTTGAGTCAAACTGAGAAGCTAGAGACCCCGAACTTTAGAATGTGCTTCATTTGAATGGTTACTTAAAGTTATGAAAACATTTTTTAAAATGTCGACATCACATGATGTATCTCTTTGTTCCCTGCGCGCCGCAAGTGTGCATAATCATTTTTTAAAAACTCCTCCAAACTGATATTAGTTATGAAATCGAACTATAGTTCAAACACAAAAACAGCCTGAATGTTTTAGAATATGAAGTGCAACGATTAGCAGTGTTTTGGGCTAGCAAGAGATAACTTACTGACACTACTGAAAGTGGCGCGTGTTTTAGACAGAACGAAAAGTGTGGCTGATCTGGAGTGTTAAAATTTTCAAACTTGATTTGATCATGAAGTGTGCTAGACCATCTAAGTTCCCGTCCACACCATGTACTACGCCGGATAAATTTAAAAACGACGTTTTCACTCTGAAAACGCGATAAACGTTTTCCGGCCGTCCACTGGAAAACGGATAAAATATTTTCAGTCCACATTACATAACAGCTCCTAAAATGTCGAAATGCGGCCGAAAGAAGAAATCTGATGAAAACAACAAAAAAAAATTACTTTTCGTGGTCTAATGACATCAGTGTTTTCAAAAAGTTCCGTTTTCAAAATTTTTTCCGTCCCGCACAATCAAACATAAATTTGGCATTTTCAAATGTATTCACTTTGAAGAGCGTTTTTAAAAAGTTCAAGAAAGTTCCGTTTTCGGTGAACAATTTATCCGGGTTAGTAAAGATGGTAGGCCAAATCCGTAAAAATAAAGTTGCGTTTTCAAATTTATCCGGTGTAGTGTGGACGGGACTTAAGAGCTCAATTGAAAATGTAACTTTTAGTAGCAGGTTGGTTAGGTGTTTTAAGGCAAAAATTTGATCAAATAACCTTTTTGAAAATCTAGACTAGAGCTATAGATCAGGGATCCTTTCACTTCGAGTCCAATTTGCACTTCCTGAAGTCCTTTCCCTAGCTAGTTCTCCTTCTAACTTGTATTCCTGCAATGCAGGTCTTGTTAAGGCCACGCAGGCCGAAACAACAAAAGTGAAATTAAATGGACATTCCTTCATAGTACTTTCTACACGGTACAACCTAGCACCAAATAATGCATGCAATTGTTGCAGTTAATGTGCTGAGTTTGTTGCATGAAATGTTGCAGAAGTAGAAACGGATTATACCTGTGCAATGTTTCTTATGAGAGCTGACACGCGGTGCATTTTCTACCGATATTGCGTGCAGTGGAGAAATTGCACCATGAAATTGTTACATGCAATATCCGATTATAATACTGCCATAATGCGTGCAATAATTTCAAGCTCGGGGCGGCACACTGAGGGCAAGCCACACACACGAAAACTGCTTTGTTTAGAAATGAAATGTGTCTATTAATTTCCCCTAAACAAAGAAATTTGCGATAAATGCGACCCCATAATCGGAGGTACAATCACTTTCGCTCTCCCTGTCAGATCATCTCCTGGGTCTCCTAGGATGGTGCGTCCTTCTGTAGGCATAACTGCAACAATTGCGAGCAATATTTTCGTGCAAAGCTGCATCGCACCTTTAGTCTTAGCCTGTGATATGTTTTTAAGACGTTTTTCAAATCACTATCAATGTTATAAAAATAGTTCTTACACAAAAACGAGTACAGTGAAGCTACATACAGAGAGGGGAGAAAGACACCCCAATGGACAACATCACTAGCTGAGTTGTTTGTGCTCGTTGTCTATTATTGTGTTGACTCGCAACGCAAAGCTATTTTTTGTTGGTAGTTGGACTAATCGAACCAAAAAAGGTGTCCCGACTTTTTCAACTTGGCGAGACCCCAAATCTGCGCTTACCTGGTTCTCATGGTGAAAAGCCATGCCGTTTCTCCAATTAATTCTTGTCGTGCCCCTGGCATTTGTTTGTACGGATCTAAAGTATCAGTACCTCTGCATTGTAATACGTGTATTTATTGTGCAAATTACGGTTCGACGTGCTTTGTTTCAACTGCTGGTCCGGCTATACCGGTATATCAGTTGTTAGCGGTTTTCACTGCACTTATTGTTTGCACTTTTCGTCGTCAACACATGCACAAGCCAGTACTGCCTCATTTTGGACGTGTTTCAAAATAAGCTAACAAACCTTCAGGTAAGTGTGTTGAGGTGTCTTGGAATGGAACAAAATCTTTGGAAATCAATGCTTAGTCTACATTATCCTGACTTTCAAAAGGTTTTTGTAAATACACGCTCTGAAGTGGTGACTTGTTCCGCAACTGCGCTGGTAAATATCTGTGGCAATATTTGAGTTTTAAACGGTTCTTCTGCTCAGCCTCAAGCCAAGGAAGACTTCTGCGGATAACAGATTACAAGACTGATATGAGAAATGAACACTGGCTGAAAAAGTACACTTTCGTACCGGTAATTCCATCGACGCATACATGGTGTTTGTTTATATTTTGGCCGACACGGATGAATTTACATTTGAATATTCTGTTTTTAAATGATTATCCGGGAAATGACTTGCTCCGGCTACGTATTTTTAAATTTTGGCAGCAGTTCATTTTTCCTAATTTTGGCAAATTCAGCCAGAGAGTGCCGAGATTGTTCTCAATTTGCTTTTACATTTTGACCATTTTTGAGCCTCATTTGTCAAAACATGGATATTTGGCTTTATAAAGAAAATATCAGATGCCAAGTTTCTAAAACACGTCTCTAATTTCCATTCACCACCCTTTTGTGGTATAGCAAAAATATTGACATAAACAACTTTTCAGGACATAGTCGGGCAAGGCTTTAACCACAAAACCAAAAGACAGGCACTTTCAACTGTTAATGGACAAAACTCGAAGCAAGTTGCAAATTTCGATCGGATCCAAGTTACTAAAATTTGATTACAGTTTCCATTCATGTTCCTTTTCTTTGGTTGCAACTGTTTCGTGAAAAAACCTACTTTTTCGAACAGACCTCTTCGGAGTTGTTGCTAGCACAAATTTCTGTTTTGAGCAAACAAGGCTAACGAATTTTACAAGTGCCAACTTTTGATGAGGACAAACATCGAATATCGATATAGAAAGTCAGGAATAAAGTGAATTTGGCCTCCCTTATACTCAAAACGGACATAGAATTAAAATATTGATCCCACGTAGGTCACTAGCCTGCGACGCAGACACTCGATACCTCCAGAGACTATACCAGAGGTATCGAGTGTCTGTGGTGCAGGCTACGAAGGTACTGGCAGTAGTTGGGTTAGGTTTGGGGTTATGATGTCAACTGGCTGTAGGCTGTACATGCTCGAATTCGTGGTACGGTCTCAATACAGAGGCGGCGGAGCATTTTGGTACTTGGGGGGCTCATCATACACCAAGCCAGGCGCATGCCCCTACTCAAATTTATCAAAATCTGCTTTGCGTAGTTCGTTGGCACAAGCACAAGTCCTACAACATTATTTCGCCAAGCGCGATTCTGGTGAAACGATTTGTGAAAAGATCACGAGACTGAATACTTTGCTTGACCAACTTTTTTTTTGCTGCATTAGCAATATTTTTGGAACTGAAACGCGGAAGGGGGGGGGGGGGGACTGAGCCACCCCAAGTTTTCGTTTGGGGGGAGCTACGGCTTCCCCAGTCCCTCCCCCCCCCCATCCTCCCTATTCTGCCACCTCTGTAATACTAGAAAATATGGCTGTATACCGGCTGCCTTACGCCTTCAGTTCGACCTCGTGGCCTTCAGCCAAAGCAACAAAGCCGCCCAGCAGCTTCATTTTTGGAACTTTTATTATTTTGTTTTCATCGGCCGGGTACAAAGGGTCTGGCGGACATTTCACTTGTTCTCTATCTCTTCCATTTTTCTCTTAATAATAATAATAATAATAATAATATTTTAACAGGAAAGCTTCACTCACTAGGGGTGATTTTCAGGGAGGTCCTGTGTTTAAAATAAAATAAATGAATAAATAAGTAGATAGATAAATA
>JANSTQ010012014.1:0-16616 GCA_026167885.1 Bergia puertoricense | reverse complement strand
AATGACGACTTACCCAGAACTTGGCTGGAAAGCACTCCAAATGCTACTGCTAGGCCTGTTGTTGATAGAAAACATGATTACAGTCACATTCTGAGTCAAATTTTTGAGTTTGGAGTCAAAAACTAAAAAAGTGCCAAAATCGTGAAAACTGCTCAAAGTCGATGATGTTGGCTATGGAAAAAACCTACAAATTACGACTTACTCAGAACTTGGCCGGAAAGCACTCCAATTGCCATTGCGAGGCGTGTTGTTGATAGAGAACGTGAATACCGTGACATTTTTGGGAAATGTTTTTAGTTGGTTGTGAGAAACTACAATTATTTGTACAATTATTTAACTAAAATATGCGATTATTTTGTGAGCGTCTGACCGTGAATAGCTAGGAATGGCAGACAAAAGTGAATTTTTGGAGTTGTTTATATTTAGTGCAGAAAACTTTTTTGATGAACTGATATCGTAAGTTACTGTAAAACTTTCCGAAGAGTTGTCGTTTGCAACAAATCTGGCAAAATATTAATCTCTGTGTCGCAGTTAGAAATGGCAACAAGAAATTACACAAGTTGAAGACGCTAGCGAGGCAAAGTGCTCTAGCGTATCTTATAACATTTTCCAGTTGATCACGTAGGCACTTTTTGAAGCCGAAATTTTAAAAGAGTTGGAAATAACTGCATTTAAAAATGAATTTTAGTTCGCTCGAAGTCCACTAGTTTCAGCGTTTTGAAAAAAACATAAAATCGGCACTTAGCTGTATGTTGCTGAAAATGGCCTACTTGGCCCAGTCTGAAGTCTCAAGTGGCCTTCCTCGGCCATCGTAACTGCTACATTATGAGAAATCAAATGGAGCAATGGCAAATGCAGCCATAGTTGCAGTTCTGTTCTCAGTTGTGTACGACAGGGATGGAAACTAACGCCGGCCCGACACCTCGAGCCGGTAAATTTCGCGAATTACCGGCCCGTTCCGCTTGTACGTTTTGCAGAAAAGACGTGCATTTGTGCAGGATATTAGTGGATTCGTATAGCAATCAAATATCTTTGTAACGAAACTGCAAAGGACCGTAACTCGTCAAACGTTGTTTTTTACGATGTGAACTTCACTTTGGACCAGAAATGAAATTTTTACCTTCAAGATATTTGTATTCTTTACGATTCTCCTCAATTTTGTGTGATAAAGGATGTAGAACGCGTCGTAGATTTGAGGTCTGTTACCTAAATGGTGAAGAGACACGACTGCTTTAATAAGTTGTTGAAAATAATTCATAAGGTAATGAATACCAGTTTCATCCATTCTGTTCACACCCTGATGGACATTTTCTCCATTTAAACAAAGTGCAGAAAATTTTATGGAAGTCCCCCGACTCTGGGGGATTTGACAGTTCTTGAACTGTTATTTTAAACAACAAATTTGGCCCGAGGGAGTGGGTTTTTTTATCACATTTGACAGTAGTCGATATCAAATACCCCACCATGTCTCGGGAGGGGGGAGGTGGGGGTTTCATGTGACTGATAAATAAAGTACACTAACTCGGTGATATCGGTTAATATCGATAAAGGAACTGGAACTGAAATAATACAAATTGTCGATAGATGGAAAAACACGACTGAGCGATATACCCCGAAAATGTACGGATGAGCAATTTCCAGTTTAGTCGCTGTATGTTTTGATTTGACTTCTCATGTACGTCCAGCTTTAGCTTTAAAGTGCACAGAGCAATTTTCCTTTCTAACTATTCTAAATATTAAACCAAGCTTACTTCATGGCATGCATGTTGCATAGCCACAGGTAGAAAGGGGACTGGGCGGAGTTTGTGACTGGAAATGGAAAACGAACGCCAATCCCAAACTCTGATCACAAGACTGAGCTTCTCAAATTCCCACTTCAACCGCAACACATGTATACACCACGAAAACTAATGGTTGTTTGCTCCTTCTTTTCAGTCCGAGAGTCCGGAACGGCTGGAGTATAGTCCATTTTTTCGGATGTTAGTAAGAATATAGCTTCCCGACGGACTATTACTCTCCTTCGCTGCGAGAGGTATCTCGCTCAGAAACCTCGTCTGCAGGCAGGCTAGTAATAATGTTGAGGACAATATTAATAATAATAATAATAATTGTAAAAATAATAATAATAATAATAATGGCAATAACAATAATAATAATGATTATCGGTTCAACTGATTGGCTCTTCCCCGATTTGTATTAAAAATATTTCTGGCATAAAAAATGAACCTTACAAACAATTTCTATAATAAGACGATAATACAAAACTATTCAATACTGGAAAACCATTTTTACAACACTCCCCTTACCCCGTACCTTCCTCAGCATCCCCAGTGTTTTCAAAGTTCATACCCTTTCTTCTAAAAACTTACGTGCTTGATTAATGAAACTAGAGTACTCAGATACAATTGTCAGTTAGAGTGCCACCCGTTTGTCAATTGAATCCCAACAAGATCCTCCAATTGTCAGCCAAAAAACTGGATTTACCTGATCGACAATAACGCATACGAAACTGTGCTTGGCACTTTAATCCCTCGGTCCAGCACAGCAGCATTTGATCCAAAATGATGAACGACTGAGTTTGAAGTTACATCCGCTTACCCGGCATACCATCACACTGATACTCAACGACATACCACGCTTCTCAAACCAGTTACTCTAATTATATAAAGTATCACTTTGTCGTTGAGGCAGGAACTTTATTGTCCAGTCGTGTGTGATAACTTTTAAAGGTACGTAGCCCTCGTCACGTATTGCTTGTCCCGTTTTTGACGATCCGAGGTACTTTTAAGTACTTGTTTAAAAACAAGTGAATGTCTTACTTGGGCCAACTAATAAAAATAAAAAAGCAAATACCGGTTTCTCGTCAGTGCCCGCATTTTAAAAATTGCTGCTGCATTTGCTTATTTTTTGTGTTTTCTAAGACGTAAAAAGTTTGTTTTCCTACGCATTTTCGATCATAGCCGAACCAAATGACTGTTCGATGCATGTTCATAACAGTTGTGCATTTTGAACAAAACTCATTTCGCACAGTTGTGAAGATGTTGGTGATTGTCAACGTCTGCTCAAAAAGTCTTAATAGTATATGATAAATAAATAATGAAATAAATAAGTAAAGAAAGAAAGAAAGAAAAGGAAGGAAAGAAGGAAGGAAGGAAGGAAGGAAGGAAGGAGGGGAAGGGAAGGGAAGGGTAGGAAGGAAAAATCAATCAACCAACCAATCAATCTGCCGGCTGCATTTACGTTTTGAGTTTTCATTTCTTTATTTGGCCTTAGCACGCTGCGGCAGACAGTCTCTTGTCGGTCCTTGACCACAGTGCACCTCACGAGATACTTTATTGATAGTCACACACTAGTAACCTTTGCAGCTACGATAATAACAGCTTAGACGGCAGCTACTGAAAATGGCCTTTTTTAGTTTATCTTTTCTTCAGTTCTGTGTATCATCCATTCGTTTTTATGTTGTTTCTATAGTGAAAGAGTACGAAAGGAACAGCAGACGGGTCGATTTGTTTTGCAACGTTTAGGTTTCAGTTTCAAATCCCAAACCTTGTGCAAAACTTGCACCGTCGACCGTCGTCATACCTGTTGCCAAAGGTACCTAATGACCATCGGTATGGGCGTAGCCACATTTCTAACACGCGCAACCGTTCCTTCGCGTCACTCAATGCGATCACAATGTAGTGGTCAGGGACGCATAACTCTTCGCTTACGTGGTAGAACTGGCATGCATGCACAAATTACTTATGCTGAAACAACTTGTCTAGCTGTAAACTTTAAAATATTAGGGTTTAGTCGGCAGGCTCTGGTTGTGTTTATTGGTCTCTTATTTCAGTCTGAAATGAACGTCTCCCCCAATGATTTCATGTTACAACTAAACGTCTTCTAATTCTAATATTCCTCTTTTCGCACAGAACAAAGAGACACAATAAAATGTTTTACGAGGCATCATGAAAATCATTCAAACTCCGTTTTTATTACTACAGATTTTGAAATGCTCAGTCTGCACTTTTGATCTGTGTTCCCGTTTTCGCTTTGTTCTCCTGTTCCGGTTTATCTTCCCAATAAAAAATTTACCGTGTTCCCTTGATCCCCCCAAACCCCTGGGAGACCCTCTTTAGTGTGTCAAAAATGTTTATCATGCGGTGTAATGGAAACTTCTCATTGGAACTTTCAACTTCAAAGTTGGACCGGATCGGAAGTCCTACTCGGATCAACTCGGATCGACCATAAAGATGTTTAAAGTTTACTTCAAAATGGTGTGTAAGCTACATAAATAATGTCGAAAAACGTGGCCTAAAACACCGCAAAATGCCATCAAACTCCAAGCGACACTCAATCCATCTCGTCATGTTGTTCTAGTACCAGACTCTCCCAGTTTCTCAACTGACTCACGTGGACCGTCCGGTGAGGCAGGAAACAAACATCAAAAGTCATTTTAAAAATATGTCCCGAGTGTGAAAGAAGAACGACGCATTATCGGATATATCTCGTGAAAATGCCATTTTATTTAAAAAACAGTCTAGATATGTTACCTTTGTTTTGCTCCATGCAACATTGTCTTGTTACTCGCAGCACCGGCGGATTTCGTATGTTGCGACTTACTAGTTTCCTGGACGGTACCGTGCGAGATCGGTACAACAGCAACTAGATCCGAACGAACAAGGCGCGTGGTTGCAAGAAGAATGAGATGTATGAGGAGACAGGTTTTTTATCTGCTCTATGCAATATTGTCTTCTTACTATTACTCGAGCTTGGTGTGAAAGCCTTTAGCTGTGTTTTGTCCGCCATGTTTGATATTGTGGCTTACTAGTTTCCAGGACGGTCCCGTGCGAGATCGAGACCGGTACACTGGGAACTAGATCCCGAACGAACATGGCGCGTGGATAAACATGGATAAAGAGCAGACCAAGATTATAAGACAGGCTGGTATAAGGACAAGATGAGATAGGTTCTTTATGCGCTTTATACCTCTGTTTTAGCTAAGTTATGTTTGTCTATTTTTACGTATTTCATAAATATGGTCGATCCGAGGTAGGCCGACTTGATCCGACTCTGGCGATCCGGTTCCACTTTTGTACCTGTCTCTTCCAAGGTCGAACTGATTTACATAATACCTATTCGGATGGACGGACGAGCACTGTCAAAATATTCGCTCGTTCAGGCAATCACGACAATCTCTAGCGTCCGTCGTTTACTTTTTCTAGGTTTCTATTTATTATTCGCCAAACTGCTCCGTATATGCCGTATATTCGACCAAGAAACTGTTGCTGGTTGTATGGTGCGCATAGTTTACAGTTGCTACCACGTACTTCATGCAGGAAGTCAGATCGTCACCGCATGTCAATTTAACTGTATCAAAGAGTTGTTAATTATACGATACTTTCATTCATATATTAAAGGATAAAACAGTGTCGTGCGTGGCTCTATACAAGAATAGAACACGGAGTGACGTAGTAGGACACGAGAAAAGTGTTGATTTGTCAATTTGACTTCTTAAAAATGATTTACTTTACTTTGAAAAGTTTGTTCTTGCCGTACGCGGGAAGTTGTGCTTGCGTGACATGACGTAATCCGTGGCTCTATCCAGTTTTAGAACACGCAACTGCAGCGAATCAAAGCGCTTCTATTTTGTAATGTCTAATAGATAAATTAATGTAGTCAAAAACTTTTGTTTAAATTTATCATACCCACCGTGTTTCAGGAAAACTTTAGTAAATAAGAAAAGCGTAGTTTATAATTTCTTTGTCCTGGAGTTCACAATGCATAGTGGCAGAAGGTGTCACACTCACTGCTCCATCTTCCATTGCTGCCGCAATGAACTCCCACTTCGCCTCAATTGGGAAATTTCGGGCTGAAAAAATATCTGCTGTTGTTGCTGTCGTATCTCCTACGCCCGTCATCTCACAACCGGTTTTTCAATTGAAAGAAGTTGACGAAGACACCGTACTCAAACACCTGTTGTCTCTCAAGACACAAAAAAGCTATTGGATTGGATAATATCAGCGCTAGACTCTTGAAGTGTGGTGCGCGTGCAATTTGTCCCTCGGTTACCAGGTTACTGAATCAATTCGTTTGGGTAAATTTCCTGAAATATGGGAATGTTCTAAAGTGGCTACTTTATTTAAAAGTGGCAACAGGACAAATGCAACAAATTACCGTTCTATTTCAATCTTACCAACACTCGGCAAGATTCTGGAAAAAGTTGTCCATTCGCAGTTTTACGAGTTCCTCAACTCACACGATCTTCTCTCCAATAAACAGTTTGGCTTCCGCCCCAAGCTTTCTACCACTACAGCTTTGTCTAGCTTTGCGGATGAGGTCTTACTAAACATGGAGCAGGGGAACCTTTGTGGCGCAGTGTTCTTGGATTTAACTAAGGCTTTGACACTGTGGATCATTGTATCCTGCTGTCTAAGTTGTCGGCAACTGGAGTCTCACCCAGTTCTCTCAAGTGGTTTGAATCCTACCTTGCTCATCGGAAACAGCGAACCTCCTGCGGCAATGAACTATCTGATGTTCTCTCAGTAACCTTCGGTGTGCCCCAAGGAAGTATCCTGGGTCCACTGCTCTTTCTTGTCTTCATAAACAATCTGTCTGATGTAATTAAAAACTCGGAAGTGACGCTGTATGCCGTTGACACAGTTTTGTACGGTTTTTCTAAAGATCCACGGCTGCTGGAGGAAAGCTAAATGGAGATCTCTTGAGGGTTGCTCATTGGCTTGGTGATAACAAGCTCACCCTGAACCTTGATAAGACTAAATCAATGATAATAGGCAGTAACAGGAAGCTAGCTGATGTTTCCTCGTTTTCATTATCTATTTTTGATACCGATATCAATACCACATCTAGTTTTAAATACTTAGGAATAAAGCTATCTACCAATTTTACCTGGGCCGATCACATAGAACACATTTCATCTAAGATAAACAAGAACCTTGGTCTCTTACGTAGAATTAAGTATCTATTGCCACACCAGGCTCGTTTGCTTTTTTATAATAGTTTAGTTTTACCTATCTTTGATTATGCTGATTTAGTCTGGGGGGACAAGGACAATGCCGTTTTGATGGGCGAACTTCAACTACTGCAGAATAAGGCTGCTAAGATAATTTTAGATAGACCTTTGTACTCCTCGTCAACCGACGCGCTGTCAGCGCTGAAGTGGCTCAATTTAGAACGTCGCAGAGCTTACCATCGCGGTACTTATATTTACAAGTGCGTTAATGGTCTCACAGAACATTCTTTAGATATTGTTAAACGTAGTGAGATTCATTGTTACAACAACCGAAATAAGAACGCATTAAGGCTACCTAAGGTTAAACGTAACTGGGGAAAACAACGCACCAACTACCAAGCTATCAAAGACTGGAATAACCTAGCCATTGAAATAAGGAATGCCCCCACATTAGCAGCTTTCAAGGGAAATTTATTTTCTAAATTTTTAACGTAGACTTTTTTCTTTCTATTTTATCTTATAAATAAACACCTAGTTTTAACTTAGTCTCTATTCTTTATTAATATTTTATCCAAATAGTTTTATTGTATGTATTAGTCTTTATTTGTAGGACCTTTGTGAAAATCACCAGTCCTCATTAAAGATGATTATTATTATTGAGCGCAACTACAGCCCTGATCACACGGCACAAACTAACCCAGGTTCGATCCGGGTTAAAACTAATCCGGGTTAGTTTTCGTCGTGTGAACAGTGCCAACCCGGGTTCGACCTGATTGTACGCATGCGCACTTGTACGTTTGCCCATCATACATGTACTTTGTACAGTTTGTGTGTGGCACGAAGTTGCCCGCCATTTTTCAGATCAGATTCAAAGCTGTGCACTGTTGTTTCGGAATTGAGATAAAATGAGCGAAAAAAAAGGGATCGACCATCGACCTAGCAATCCGATTATAAGCAGAAACTCGATTCCTTTCTAGCACCTCGCTAAACACTTCTTTTTCATAAAAAAAAGTGCCATGCCAACGCCATAGTATAGCATATAATATAGCATTCTCGTCAATATGCCTTTCCGCCATACTGTCAATACGGTTAAATGCTTTGTTCTTTGGAAAACAACGCATGCGTTTGTAAAAGTAACGGCAGTGTGAACAAAGTTGGGTCGAACCTTGGTTAGTTTATGCCGTGTGAAAAGGGCTTAGGACTGTGGCTGCGCAATAAAAAAATTTGACCTTTTGCCAATGTGTCGATTCAACTCGTAATATTCTAATATGCGAATCGTGCAGTGTTTAAACTGTTGAAACACAACTATTTTTAGAACTTCTGTTTCACTAACACATATGAAACAGTGCATGTCTAGTATTTTGCAAAACCAAAGTAAGTATTGAGAGTTTGATAGATATCTTGTTTTATCGATGGCGTGACATTTGTGATTTTATCGAAAATAGTCTCGGAGTAAAAAGCTCCCAATGGGTCGTGTTTCAATTACCCAAGCTAGATTTTTTAAATAAATTAGCCGTCTTTCAATACAAAATTTATTGTTAAATTCAATATACCAGTACATCGTTTTTGCCTTTGAAGTTTCCCAGTTTTTATGTTTTTGTCAAAGTGCTGAAAGTAGCGAACTTCGGGCGTACTAAAATTCATTTAAAAACGTATTTATTTTTCTGATTGTTTTAAATTTTCGGGTTCATAAAGTGTCTAACTGATCAAGTGGAAAAGTTCATGATGATACGGTAGAGCACTTTGCATGCCGAGCGTGTTAAATTTGTGTAATTTCAGGGCGAATGTTGGTGGCATTTCTGACCCGGACTCATTTCACATTTTGGCGGATTTCTCGAAAACGAAAGCTCTGGAAAGTTTTACACTAATTTTTGATGATTGTTCACCAAAGGGGTTCTCTGGACAAAATATGAAGAAACTCAAAAATTCACTTTTGTACGCGAGTCGATATTTACACTCAGCCGCTCGTACGTTTCTGTACCTTCTTAAACACTGGCCCCATAGCAACTGTTCTATTGTGAGCAGATAATAAAATAATTTAGCCATTTTTACTGAGGAAGATTTAGCATTTATTTAACTTAGCATTTTTTTCTGAAAGCTACTAATTCAATAAAAACTTTTATTTATTAATTTCATTCAGGGTAACTCCATAAAAAATCTCTGAACTGAAAATTTCAAGGTATATACAGAAATTTGCCAGATCATGCACGGCAGATACACATCGACAAAATTTACCGACGTCGTACTGATAAAATGAAAACTTCAACACATGGCCCACCCTTTGGATTTTGAAAGCTTGGATTGTTATAAATTTATTCCTCACTTGCAGGGCTTTCACTAGCCCAACATCAAGTTCACGTTTTGGTTATTAAATGTCCCCGCTCCTACGATAAAGTACATTTTAAGAAAACACCCAAAACAGTTTTTTCAAGAAGTAGGATTCTAAGTTAATATACAAAAAACATTTTTTTCGTTTTTGCCAACATGAAACTACAAAGTTTAACTGGACTACTTTTTGTAGATTGCAGTTTAAATTCTCATTTCAATGCTGAATACAAGTTTATTTTCATGTTTCTCACAAAATCTTGGAAAGCCCCTGACGAAATGTTAGGAAAAGCAGTTGTATATAGTTGAAACATGTCATTTAAAGAAGGGGAAGGCAGAATTTTGAAAAGTAGATAACACTCTGCACACTACCTTCAAAATGCTGAACAACCCCTTAGAGTGCATGTACAGTACCTCACATATATGCATAACAATATTAACAGGCCTTAACACTAACACATGTGGCAGCTGTTTCAACAGTGCTCACCAGTGCAATACTTACCAATGGTTGAGGTCAGGCCTTCAGTCTTCGCCGGCTGACAAAGCTGCAAACAAACTGCCTACTAGGTCACGGCCTAGTTCTGCTTTGCAGCATCCTCCGTCATGGTCATGCGTATGAAAAATGGGTATGGAAAACATATCATTCTGTGTTTTGTAAGGTAATCATATCAGAATTTGTGAAATTTTGTACATGTATTTTGAGTCTGTGCTCAAATAATTTGTATATTGTTACTTTAAAAGATTCACCATTAGCTTCTTTCAAATTAGCACGCTAGATTTTATCTTTCTTCATACACTTTGCACTACACAGTTTCTTTGTTACAGTCTAGTCTCGATTGTTGATAAATTGCTTCATAGCATCTTGAAGTATTCAGACCTGCCAACTCTCACGATTTTGACGTGAGTCGCTGATGTTTTCTCACGTTATCACAACAAGATCCTGAAATCTCACGATTTTTAGAAAGTCTCCAGAATTGACATTGTGACAAAACACACCTAAATTTGAAGAGAAAGAACAAAACTTCTGAAACCGGTCTACCCAGAAGCAACTACACCTCGCTACAGATGGCATCCAGCTGAAGAGCTACTGGAATCGTCAAAGAAGGAAACATCCTCTTATAGCAAGGAGCACCACCAGTAAATGGAACTTTAAGACGAGAAAAATGGGATTTGGACTTTTTTTACTAACGGTCTTCAATCAACACCAATTGCTAAAACAAGAATTTTTTTTAAATCTCACATTTTTCTCCTAAATTTCACAATGCTTTTCTGGCGAAACTCAAGACTTTTGACCCTTAGGGGTTGGCAGGTCTGAGTATTGTAATGTCGAAGTTTGATTTTCCCCACCCATGGTCACGTGATGGCGAAAAACTAAAATTTGGGTCTGGTAACGAGTCACACAGATAGATATACATGCACATTTTTGCTCATTTCGTATTGGTAAATAACCCACAGAGCGTTCTTAAAAAATCAGTATCTAATCATTCTCAAAAGTTCATGTCAGAACACGAATTGTTATTCATTTAAGAGTCGACACAAGTCATGGCTGGTGCCCCCAGGATATGGTTGTTTTAGTTAAACAAAAAATATTGATCGTTACAAAATACTGTTAATAGTACCCTGTAAACCCAGTTAAACCCAAAATGACAGTTTGAATCTGTTGCCAGGGTTGCATGAAGAGGTTTTAGCTTGGGGAAGCAATTTTTTTGAAGGGAGGGGGGAATTGAGTAGGGGCAAGGGCTTACTTGTAAGTGCATTCAAAAGTAGTTATGTACACTGTATAACTTTTGTGAACAAATCTAATGGAAACTTTCCACACGACAGAATATGAACAAGTTGATTGTGTCTACTCTTTCACAAGGTACAGCTACAGGTAGTTCCCGTCAATCTTTTGTTGGAAACATTATTACTGGTGATCAAAGAAGACAGTTAAGTTCATCAGCTGTATCTGGTTTCTAACTTTGAGCCCTGCTGATGTTTACCCTCTTTACTGTAATCCAGGTGACTTGCTCACATAATGTTGATTTTCTGGAAGCTGTTTATTTATTTTTATTTTTTAACGTAACAGTTACAAACTATTTCAATATTTTTTACTCCAGCATAATTATTTTTTTATGGGCAATATTTTTCTGCCTGCAACAAAGTCTTCTCTTTTTGTTATTTACCTAATACAGTAATAAAAGAAATCAGTGAAAGCATCTTAATGCAACAAATATTGAATGATCAATTCTCTTGACTTCAAGTGAAACATCCTAACTGATCATCATCAGAGGGGTTGACTCTGACATGCTAGGATGCAACAAGAAACAAGTTTAAGTGAAACAGAAAAAAAACATAAACTATCCTCAGTGGGAATCAAACTCACAACAATCCCCTAGACAACAACCCCAGGTTTTAAGGGTTTGATTCTTGCATGGAGCACGTTGGTTTTTCTTTCTTTTTCAATATTGGCCAATGGTTGTAGTCTAGCATGTCAGAGTTAAACCAAAGTCAGGGTTGTCTTCTCAGATGATCTACATTTAATAGATCCAAATACAGTATGGTTGTTTATCACTGACATGTCCAATTTACATAGACATTTAAAGTTGAAACCTGCATTCAAGGCTTTTCTTGAATTCAGATCAGATGTCACTAGAGAACTGAACTATTTAACACTACATTGTAAGACAAGTATTTGTCATCCTGATTATAATCAATTTCATCAGCTGAAAAAGCTGTACCTTTGTGAAAATGCAAATTATTATTCCTTGTTTTTAGTGTTTAAATCCTGAGTAACAATACTGTACCAAGAAATTATAAAACATTCCAAGATGATGACTAAAACTCTCTAATTAAAAGTATATTGAAACATGACAAAACTGGATAAACAAACATTAAAGTAAAAATCAAACTGTTCAAAGAAGGTGCAGCTCCTGAAGAAAATTGTGACTTTTCTGAAATCACTTGCTGATTCTGCAAAACAAGGAGGTGATGTACAATGTAGCTTACATGGACCTCATTAAAGAATTCCTTTGTATATATAATCAAAGCAGCATCGAGTTTAAAGACAGAAACCTCAAAGCAAATGTTTGGAATAAGATATTTCTGAATTGCTCGGCAATTCACAGTCATCAGAAGGAGTCAAGGATATAATTTCTGAGATTGGCAATATCTGTGACCGTCAGAGAAAATTAGAATCGTCAACTATCGGAGATTTTTCTGACACAGTGAGAACTAGGCTTTAGCATTGATTTTTATTACATTTAGGATGATTATTACATTTAGTGTTGATTTTTATTACATTTAGGTTGGTTATTACATGTACATTTAGTGCTAATGTCACATTTAGGATGGTTATTACATTTAGTGCTAATGTTACATTTAGCAGTCTGTGATACAGTGCTTATTACATTTTTGGATTTTATGTTGTTCTTACTAAATCTAATCAAAAACAGTTTTGAACAAAACATGATTGCTTTATGACTTTTTGTTGAGGATGCAGGCTTATCGAGGGAGGCACTTATTGAACTAACTATACATCATACAAGTCAACTTATGACATAATGATAAAGTTGAACAATTGCCTAGATTAACTAGTCTCATCAGGAAATCAGTTACGGTACATACAGTAATATACAATGGTAAACTTTTCTTTGTCAGCTGTCAAATTTCTGGCTTTCCATTCTTGTTTTTCATGCTTTAAACACCAAGGTCAGAGGTCCGAAATTCTTGGAATGCATTTTCAGTTCACCCAGGTGTAAAGTTAAAACGATTATGGTGTAAAAAAATATCAACATTCTCAAGCCAAAACAAAAAGCAAAGGCTGGTATCTACATGTAACTCATTCTGCTAACTGGCATTGCTTCATTCCATATCTTGAATTCATTTGTAAAATGTTTCAGAAATGATACAGGTGTGTGACAAAATTGTATATTATATACCGATAGTACTTAATGTTCATATTTACGGCATACATCCACGTGCTGAATGACTTTTCATGAGAAAAATTTCACACCCAGTCCACTCTCATCTGTTACATCTGGAGCCTCAAACATTTGAGCTTTTCCTTTCTGTTCTAAAACTGACAGGGCTTTCTTCAGTGTCCACATGTCCAGGCCATGGAATTCTGCAGCGTAATAAGAGCAACACAGTAATAATAACAGTTATTATAATAACACAAGTATTGTGTAAATTAGCATAAAATCTTGAAATACACTATTTGGGTAGTTAATTAAATTTGTTAGGAATGGGGTGATGTGTGTTGTTCAAATAAGCCTACTTCCAGCAACATTTTGAACTCTTTGTACTTCATTAGATTCCTACATGGTAAATCCAAGACTGATCCAACATGTACATGTAACTGTAGATGCACTATCAGCAGTTTTACCGAGCTACAACAACAATCCAGTGCAAACTGCAGTGTTGTATCATCATCATATTACATCAGTCACAGGCTACTTCTTCAAGCTAGTTAATATTCTATTTTCTTTTTTTTTTAAAAAAAGCAATATTCCAGGGCAACAGTCTTCTTGAAAAGTGTATGTATGTATGCCCATGGCAAAACAAAATAATACTGACAAATTTTCAAAGTTTCATAATTATGATCATTACTGTACGCCTTGCCTACTTATCTTAGCAATGACACTGTGCATATTTAGAGGCCTTTCAATCATTTTAGGTCCAGGACTAACATATCACAAGACCCTGTCATTTTCTGGTCTCTCTTCATTGTTTGACAGACGTTCCCTTGCTGCTCAGAAGCTTTTTGCCTCTAATGTAAACAACCCCAAACACAAGCTACAACCTCTTGCCAGCAGTTAATGTAACTCTAAGATATTCCCTAAGACACAACAGGATTTTCTGCCAACCCTGCTGCCATACCCAAAGATTCCAGAAATATTTTATTGTCGCCTCCAGTATAAAGTTTTAAATTACCTTTCTTTGATACCCAATTTAGATTTAGGGTTTTATTCAAATGAATTGTAATTGTAAAATTTTTGTTAAACAATGTAATTCAGCTATTGCTGAGATATTGTTTATTAATAAATTATTATTATTATAATTATTATAATTGTATTACTGGGGCATGCAAGTAAGAAAAGTCGACTGGTTGCCAAAGACTCAAATACTTCCAGGTATATCCACTGTTTTTGTTGTGTTAGAAAAAAAAAACGTTTTTTGATAATGCACATGTAATCACTTCCAACACATGTATACAGTATATGGAAAATACAGTTTAGAGCTTTAAAGCTTAATAAGGCCAAATAAAATAACACCAGTCCTGTGGTTCTGGTCACTTATCCTTGAGAAATTAAGAGCCTGTCAGTCAGTATTACATGTATTGTTTTATTTTTTGTTAATAATTTCTTGTGATTGTAACCAAATTAAAGAAAAAAGCAAAAAAACTTCATTGTTATGCCACAGCCTGGAAGACAAGCAGGAGTAATTTGATCTGCATGTAAACAATACGTAATCCTTCTGAAAACGTTACAATTAATTTTAATAACCGTTAAAACTCGTCTCGTTTGATTCAAAGAAAGAAAAAGTATGGCAAAATCACAAGAAAAATTTATAGGGTCAGTAATTAATTTTGTCAATAATAAGTTATGATCTGTCAGATGACCGGAACCACAGATATAATTTTATGTAACCTAATGTATTCTTCATGTAGAACCAGAAGAGAGGTAAATGAACCCTATTCAGACTGGGCTTTTTTGGAGTTCCTGTGGTGATTTCAGTAGTTCATGTGTGCATATTACATCAGAATGAAAGAAAAAATATGGTTTTGCAATATTTCTTTATTTTTATTTACATGTACACTGCATACAAATGCAACAAAGAATCACATACTAAGGAATATAGATTTCTAATTTGACATCTAACAGCACAATATAAAGACTGAAATCCAGAAACAGTTGAAAGACTGACTTCCAGCACTAATACTGGATAGTAAAATGTAGAATTTCAAGATACATACATGAGATAGGAAGTGGGTAGGGGGCAGTAATGCCAGTTATAATCAATTTCATTCTTAAATTTTGAAGGTGTTGCAACAAACAGGGACTAAAACAACTTGCACAAAAAAATCCAAGAGAGTACAAATTAATTACTGTGATGCCACATTGATGTGACGTCATTTACGGCCATTTTGAATTTTGCATTTGAACTACTGTGACGTCACCAATCACGTTTAAAATTTGGCATTAATTAGTCGCAAAACACTTTTAATCTTCACAAGAGAGCTCAACATGGTCAAAATAAAATTTTGCTAGCATTACAATCCAATTAACTCCAAATAAATAATAAATATGGAAATTACATGTAACAACATGTTATCCAAAATGTGGTTGCCATGGCAACATCCAACTCCATGAAAAAAATTCTACCACATCAAATTCCCCCAATAAAGTTGAGGAAAAGTCCTAAAATACGGAAGGATTATTTTCAATTGTCTAAAAGTACTAGCTCTTTGAAGTTGGCACAAGGCATTTGGAGCCCCCCCCCCCCT
The DNA here is from genome assembly GCA_026167885.1 of Bergia puertoricense. NCBI lineage: Eukaryota > Metazoa > Cnidaria > Anthozoa > Zoantharia > Parazoanthidae > Bergia > Bergia puertoricense. The sequence goes on along the minus strand of JANSTQ010012014.1, from coordinate 852 downwards.
AAGTCTGAATAGGGTTAACCACTCCTAACTTTTTTATTCATGTACTGTATTACGACAGTGGCTAGATGGAAGTTAAGTCTCCTTGATAATAAGTCATTTCTTTTACATGTACTTGATCTGCTAAGAGTCTGAAGGATTTCAAATCTAAATTTTTTAGTCAATGTTAGTTAAAGTTTCCCCCTTTAAACTACTTTCTGTTTCAATACTCCATTTTTCGCTTGTTGTCAGATTTTTATAATTTTACATGATTTTACAAATTGTAATTGTTATTTGTAACTTTGTATTGAAGGCCTCTCTGAAAATCACCTCAGTGAGAGAGCACCCTGTATAAATATTGTTATGATTTACTTGAAAGTCCACCCACTCCTCCCCCATCTTTACTATCACTACCACCCCCCTTTAAACCCATAAATGATTATGAGTTCCCATATGTAGCCCCTTACAAGGTTGTGACTTACCTGTATGAAGAAAACACAAAATAAAAAGTAAACAGAATTAATAATTATAAAATGTGGACACACAGGTATATTGAACTGTTTGGTAACCTTATTAAGCAGTTCTATGTAAACCGTACATGTACCTTCCTTTACTGTATCATCCCCTTCTCGTAATTCAAATAATGTACAAACTGTATCATTCATTCCATTTTCTTCAACCTGAGGAAAAATGTGAAAAAATAAGCCTAAACATTGGTTTCCTAAAAACAGAGCACCTTGAGAAGTATGATTTGCCAAGTGCTCCACAAGATTGTGGTAAAACAATGCAGCAGTGATCAGTCATGACCAACTGTAATCAACAGTGATCAGCCATGACCAACTGTAATCAACAGTGATCAGCCATGACCAACTGTAA
>JANSTQ010011903.1:0-16618 GCA_026167885.1 Bergia puertoricense | reverse complement strand
AGTTTTAAATATTATGTTTTTTCATACATATTGTTTTGTTCATTCAGGCGAATCCAGACAGAAATTAACAAGGACGCAACCTTGTGTCTGTTTTGTCACGTATTTGCATTTATAAAATTGTCTTGCTAAAGAAACAATATTTCAAGTGTGCTGGCCTGATACTGAGAGAACATACTATTTCTGCTGAAAATATTTCTCCTATTAAATACTTGTGTCAAGAGAATGGTTTTAGTTGTCCAAAGGACGACCAAACCATATTGCTTGGTCGTCCCACACAGATTCCAGTCATTTGAGACGACCAGATGACCGTAAAAATCGAGCGCTGCTAACACACAGTCTTCCTTTTCTTTAAGGCATCAAGTGATCCATATTGTTTCGTGGAATTTGAAAGACGGGAGTTAGCGGATAAAGCAATGTCTATGATGAATGGAAGAAAAGTTCTGGGGAAGGTAAGTCAAACCAGGATTCCTGTTTTATTACCAGTATTCTTTTAGTTGTTGCTATGTATAATTTTCACTTATCATATGAAAGCACAGTCATATTTTAAAACTGTACTGTCCTTGAATTGGTACCACTGAGCCAGCTTCTGTCAGCTTAACATGAGACAACCTACAGTGTAAAAGATGACAGAGAAATGGGTTGGATTCTGAAAGTTAAGCTAAACCCTCAGTCTAAAAAAAATGACAGGGGGGGGGTAAGGTGTGAAAATTGAGCTAAAATAATTCTAAATCAGTGCAATGTTAATTTTCCTAAAATACTCTTAGTTACAATAAGTTTTTTGTTTTGAAAAATTGGAATTTTATTGAAAATCCATTTAATAATGTCCTTTTTTGTAGCATCTTTAGTTTTAAAATATTTTATTCAGAACATTTTTCAAAGTAAAATAACAGCCACTGTTTTCCTTAGAAACATCAAAATGGTGTCCAAATCATACACTGTGAAAAATACCAAACTGCAAGAAAATGACACCCTAAAAACATGCCATACATACCCACCCCAGTCTTTTTTTTTCATGGAGATCTCCCTGGGTCACTTGTGGTAATAAACACACCTTGAAATCAAATGATACAAAGCTTAGGTTAAGAGGTGTCAGTTTTTTTATATATTATTTTTTGTTAAAATCATCCTTATAATTAAAGTACTTAAATAATAGCATTGGGTAAATAATTTAAAATAATTGTGTATATGAACATTAATTTTATACACAATTCAGGCTGAATTTGCTAAAGTTCATATTTTGAATAAACATACATAAGATTCAAAATTAGTTAAATCACCAAATTGTAGTTTATAAGATATTGTAAGGGGAACTATATATCGCAGAAGAAGTATTGTTTGTTTTAAAAAGAAAATTCCTTTGTTGTTGGTTTGACTGATTAATTGGCACTATCCCATAGGTAGTTGAAACAGGTACCAGAAACTCAGTGAGAGTCTTGTACTTTGGGTGCTCTTGCCATAATTATAATAAATTTTTATGTTTTAAGTGGCTACTTGTAGGCCCTGCATCCCATTTTACAGATTCTTAAGTAGTTGTTAATTCTGTTATTTGGAGTAACGTGCCTTTGAATGAGAAAATCTTGGCAACTTTTGCCCTGTTAGTTTTATTTTTTAAGTAATCAGGTGTTCTATAAGACATCTGAACTTATCTGAAATTTAGAATGCACTGGTGATAACTCAAACTGTCTTGTGTCTTTACAAAGATTATAAATAAGAAATCACAGATGCCCACAGACCTAGATACTCTTGTGTTTTTTTTTATTTCCATGTTTTGGAAACAATGTTTAGAGGTAGAGAATGCTGTAATTTGAGTCATTGTGATGCACAGTGTGTTAACAAGGAAAATAATTTGTGTGGATTGCTATCAATCAATGGTAGTATTTGTTTTTATTGTTGGGTGATGTTAGATTTGCCAGTTGTGATTTGCTTTTAATCCTTGGACCATCATTCATTAGTTGGCAACCTTATAATGTATTTTGTCACAGCCAGTCTATTCAGCTGTATTGTCAATAGTTTTTGACAGACAACCAATCAGCCGTCTCACCTGGGTAACAGCGGGTTTCTTGAGATTTGTTTGTCCTGTAAAGCCAGTGACAAGAGATGTCAAATGAAACATTACCCTGTGTTGGGTGTGCCAGGCCCTAAATTTTAAATGACCTGTACAATGATAGGAAATTTGTGTGTTGATATATGTTCATTCACCTTGACCTTAAAATCAAAACAACCTTCAAGGGCATTTTTCAAACAGACCAGGAAACTTGTTTGCAACCAATTTTTTGTGGAATTTGTAAACACTCCTTTTGTTGGGTTATAGTGTTGTACCCAGCTTAGGACCAAGGAATCTTCTCTGCATAAATTACTTTTAACACCTGTCAGTTCTTCATGGCAGTAGGCACCTGGCCTGAAGCTGTTAGAAGCTTGAGTACTGAATTATAAATGACTTCACTCTTTCAAGTTGAACTCTGTTCCCCTCAACCTGTTAGTTCACTCTGGGCTCAGTTGGTTTGTGCTTCATTTCTTTGCAGCCTATTAAGGTCAACTGGGCCACATCAAATACCGGCATGAGGAAGGACACAAGTAGTAAGTAAACACAATATTCTTACAGCCAATTAATCCCAGACTTGATCCTGTTGCAAGTGTTGAAATGATTCAAGTGATTTTAATTTGTATTCAGAGCTTTGAAATTCAACAGATTTTATTTAATAACTTTGATACTCTTTTGTGTGGAAACACTGGCATGGTCTCTTTGGCAGAGTTTATACTTTGATTTACAAGAAATATCTAAACTGCTTCCTTCTCTGAACATTATGTACACTTCTCTGGGTTTTCTCCATAAAATGTTCAAGACACTTCAAAAGATTCACTTGAGATGTTGAAATTTAAAAATCTTATTTATGTACATTGTATAAACCAAATTTCATTTTCAAACATTTCTTTCCTGTCATGTGTTTCCACTGTCAGATATTGTGCTGTAGGAATCTATATTTTAGAAGTATTTTTGCAGTAATTTTTAGATTCCAGATGATGCTACCATTCCTTTGATTCTTGTTTATTTGTGTAATGTAAATTGTTGGTTGGTGGGACTGTCTGGGATCATTTACTCACTTAGGTTTGGTTTCAATTACAATTAAAATTAAGTGGGTTTGGAATCAACAAATTAATCTAACTTGTGCAAACACTTATAAAACAGGATTGGCTATAACTACAGTATAAGGAAGCTATTTAAGCAGTGGCTAAATAAGAAAGAAAAACAGACCATTTTTGCCTTTTTTTTCACAAAGTAATTATGTGAGACAGTACAGTTTGGTGGTTACTGATTATAGTTGATTTGCCTTTGTAATGAATTAAGAAAACTTTACACCCTTTTGTGGGAATGCTTTGATAAATATACGAAGTGTGATTATTTCAAACTTGAAATTTGTTTAAGTTTTTTGTTGGAACATCAAAAGGTTCATGATTTTGATACTAGTTTGTTTTGTAGCACATACACCCAGAGAGAAGTTTCAGAATCAGCTTTATTTGTTTTGTCTTTTGATAATTCAGTGAAGTTGCACACAGAAGTTCCAGCACCATTTTTTGTGTTATTTTATGAACTGTGGAGTGCTGAACCCCTAAAGCCATTTAAGCATTAAAATCAGAGTGGGTTACTTTCAATAATATTATGTTGTTTGACTTATTTCCATACTAATTAAGTTACCCAAAAATAGTTTTCTCTTTATTACCTAAGAACACAACTCTGATAAAATTGGTTCTTCCACCCTGAAAAACATATAACATCCCTTGATATTTTTAAAACTACAATTTCAAAATTTTGGAATTCAAAATTACCAAAAGAAATGGCATAGCATGGGCTTAAATTTGAAATGATGAACTTGGCTAAAGGGAAGTCTGGTAGATGATAACCCTTGAGCAAATTCTAATGATCAAATAGGTGACTTAATTCCTGCTGTTCCTTGTCAAGAAGTCCATTAAAATGGTCCAAATATGTAGACCACTGACAGCTAAGTGCTATCAAATCCCCTATATATGCCCAGCCTCCCCCCTCAGGCTATACAAAGGGACAACTTTTAACTGTCATTTCTCCAACTGCAGATCATTACCACATCTTTGTTGGGGATTTGGACCTGGATATTGACACACTAACACTTAAGAAATCTTTTGTTCCATTTGGCCAAGTTTCGTAAGTACTGCAGTTATTATTTTTAAAATGTACTGCTCAGTTTGTAAATCATACAATATTTACATTGCATATTAGTTTACACTATACTGCCAGAAAGTAGAAGTTTATATCTACTATGTTTTGAGTTGAGCTGAACATTCTGAAGAAATCGGCTTGCAAGTAATGAAAGGGATGAGAGCTTAATTAAGACTCAAAATGATTCTGTCTGCATATTAAATGCTTTAGCTTATTCTTTTTTAACTAAGTTTGATTGAAAGTTAAACTTCTTATAAAATGGAGGACATTAGAGTATTTGTTGGTTAAATTTTACAGTAACTACTCCCTAAGATATTCCACTTTTCATAAGTTTTGGGAGAATTTAACTTTTCATACAAAGTCACTGATATAGTCCACCGTACCAAAAAAGATGGCGGTTGTACATTTGACCACAATGCCTTGCGAAGCTAATGCAGCATATAGGTGCTCATGGAGGGCCATTATTTTAAGAAACTTGTCCATGCATTAACAACATTGTATATGCAAGGTTTGAAGTTTTTGATCCTTTCTGTACGTTTTTATTCATGAGCATGTTAAGGTTTTTTGTGTGCTGGGAGTTATGGGTAAATGTACCAGTCGCCATCTTTTTTGTTACAGTCGATTATTTTTGCACATTCTTCAATTGTGCTCTAAAATAGGCTGAAATTACACTCAGCCTTTTAAAATTCATTTTAATTGGTAAATGTCATTTTATTCCAATCTCATAACTTCAGAATTGCTCCCTGAAACTTGAAATGAAAAAAACATTAATACTACAAGACCAGATAATGTCTTTGAACTTGACATTTGTCACTGTATTTTTTAGTGGTCTGTTTTGGATAGTAAATCACTATCCAAAGCTTCATAAACATATTTTGGCCACTGACCGACTGTACAGTTTTTTTATCTTTGCGTTTTTAGATTTAAAAAAAGCTTCAGCTGTATCCATTTTTTATCCAGAATTGTCAGTGAGAACCAGCCATTAATAAACTGTGTCTAGGGTGTTTAAGAATACTAAGCAAAACTAACAAGATTACTTCCTTTTCTTTGTAAATAAAATACTTTACGCTTAGACTTTATAAGGGTAGCATTATCTTAGTTTGTAGAATTTATCTTACAGAGTTTAAGTCTTTTTGTGAACAACATTTTATAGCATTTATCAACTAGTATTTTATTCTGTGATAAAAAAAGTAGCCTTGACTAACCAATGTAGGTCTGATGTCTAATTTTCTAGTGAGTTTAAAACCAACTTGACATTGGAGTTCATTACTTTACTAAGTACTCACATTGTACAAACTTATTATACAATGTATCTTACCATGTGGGCTAAAATGATTTCAGCTAGACCCACTGATCATGAGCAAAATGGCAGAACCTCCTCATCTGTCTGGTGGTGAGCTTTTCCATTTCTTGTTTTTTTCTTCTATGTTTCACTGGTGGAAAACCTGTTTCAAAAGTTTGGGTGTTTTGATTTCTTACAAATAATTTATACCAGATTATAGATGATTTAATAGTTGTGTGATGACATTCTAATTTGGCAGTTTCTTTGTATCCCAGATTTTTAATTGAATATATCATTCTTGGTTGAATTAAGGTTTCACATGATCCAATGTATAGAATGATCAATATTACTAAATGTAACATAGTTCTGACTCCCGATAACTTGAACGTTCAAGGGAAATTGAGAAAGGTTTGAGTTATCAGGAGTTTGAGTTATCAGAAGATGGAAATAAGTAATCAGAACTTTTGGGAAATAAATCGGTGTTTTGTTTGTAAGCTTTAATACTGATCAAACAGTTTGCAGTTTGGTCAGGTTTATAAATGTGTTTAAAGATATGAGATTATGGTAATAGTAAATTGCCATTTCGCTCTCAGCCTTTCGAATACATTTTGTTCTTGTTTTTAAATTAGTTTTGTTGTAAAGTATCATGCTGATCTGTTTATCTAAATTAGCCTGACAAAATCACAAACTGTTTGAAAAGTAATTAATATAAAGCTAGTAAACAAAACAATCTAGTATTCTTGAGAATCTTTTGACTCATTACACTTTGACAAACATGGTTCAAATTACCAAAGGTAAATTATAAGAAAATGACCTGAAGGGAAAACAAAATTGTGAGGTTTAAGTTATAGAGGGTTTGAGTCATCACAGGTAAATTTACAGTGACTGTATTGAAATGTGTTACAAGCAAAACCAAGATAAATTGATTTTGGTTTGAGTGAGCACAATTTCAAGTTACTGCAGAAGGATGTGAGTTACTGGGAGTGAACTGTATTCACACAAGCTCAATTACCTATTTTCATTATGTTTTAATCATTTTTTAGGATTTTTTTCTAGAATTAGATAACCCCTGAATTTCAAAATATAAGGCTTTCTCCTGGAAAGACTTAACAAAGATCCTTGAATTCTGTTCTGAGAAGGGTTCTTTAAACAGATCTGTGAAGCTGAAAAAAGCACTTCTTGATAGTAATTGTAATGTTTGGCCCTGCAGTAAAGAGCTTATTTATTTAAATTTGGAGGGTGGGATTCATAAAATGTAATTTGTCCTTGAAGTGTCTGTGAAAAAAAAGTTCGAGTTTTGTATGAACCCAGTATAAGCTTAATGAAATTCCTTGAAGTTGAATCACTTTCTTTTGGCAGGAAAACATTCTACTCAGACCTTGGGTCAGACTTGATCTTGTTTATAAGAGGGACCATCATATCTTCTGAAAGCCAAACTTTTGTTGGCCTAATTTGAATGACTGCATGTTTTCAGTGAAATATAATATTAATGAAGCCATAATAAAAACAGCACTGTAGGGTCATTCAAAAACAACTAGAACAGACACAGGTAAATTTATAATTATGTTTTTATTTTTGGCAATTAAGGCTTTCCAGTGGCCATGGTACATTGTTGCAGTCTGTATGTGTTTTGGAAATCTATTCTTGACTAACTAAGTGGAATGAAAACAACTGCACTCAACCTGGTCAATTAAGTGCAGTGAAAACAGCTACAGTGGTTCAAAGTTGTTTATTGCCCCAGTGATAGTTTGAAAATACAAACAACAGCTGTAGTAATACACTCCATTTTGCCTTCTACTAGCAGCAGATAGTATTCTTGCCTCCTTCTTATCTAGTAAGTCTCTTCTCATTTTTGGATTTTATATTAATTTAATTTTGATTTTGTACTTATGCTATGGAAAGGATGAAGTTATGAAAGGTTGAAATCATGTGTGTGATTTCAAAATTGATTGAGCATGCTGCGTGTGTTCAACTTGAAGTCATAAGTATGATTTCAGGTCAAAATTGTGCAACACAAAGTTCAGTTACCAATTAATTATATCCATTTTGAAATCAAACTGCAAAATTTTATTCTGCATAATTCATTTACTTTGTAATTTGCAGCAAAGACATGTCAAAAATTTTCATTATGTCACAAATTTGTTGTGTATCCCTGTTTTGCTTCATTTTGATAGGCTGTTTCAGCCTTTTCTGCTTTATGATTGGCTGTCCAAAACAGCACAATTACAGACTACAAACAGTGCAATTAATAATCATGGTAATTGAATTAAGTGGAGTGCAATTTGATCTGTAATCACTGCCATTGGGAACCAATCAGATTGCAGGAATCACCAGTGATTTCAAAATGGTTGTAATTGTTATAATCAAAATGGGTGATGTGCTGTCAGCATTTCTATGATGTTTTTTTATAATTCACGTTTTTTAGGATTTATAGCAGAATGGGAAGAAGTACCCCTTTTACCATTTGAATGTTATGCTGTGTCAGCAGTTTCCTTCAGCCTTTTCTCCCCTGTTTGGAGCTGATTTATTCTAATTGTAACTATGTGTTCCTTGAAACAGATGATTGTGCACTTTTTACGTCACGCACAGGCGATGTATGCCATTTCCTTGCTTGTTTTTCTTCTTTAATTTATATTTGTAGAGTTAGTGATATCTAGGGTGTTTATGTTGTGAAATGAGTTAAAAAGTTAAGAGTAAAGGTGAAATTAGGCAGTGATATCTAGTTTGTAGTGTCTGTGAAATACTTATCTGAAATAAGTTCAACATAATTTGATTCTCCAGACTTCATGTTGGCTATATCAGGTTTTCTTTTTTTGTGTTACAGATTAAATAGCCCATTTCCAATTTACACCTCACTTCATACAAGCAATAACTTGATGTCAAGGATCAGTACAATAAAGTACAGCAAATGTATAAAAAGTCTGTACTAACCCTTGACCTCAGTTATTGTTCATGGGAACTAAAGCCTAAATCAAAAATGGGGTAATGATCTGTGGGACAAAATTTTACATTCAAGTAGTTAGATGTTTAGAACAAAGACTTGGCTAAGGGTCTGTCAGAACAATATTCATTTTAATCCCTCATGACTTAAATTAAGTAAGAGCATAATTTGAAGGTGGCCTATTTCTGTTAAGATTTAAACAGGAACTGATGTTGTTTTGCAACCTCTAACTTCTTGATCTCCTTTTGTTCTTGTTTGCAATGAAGTACATGGCCATGTAACTTTGATTGATTTATGTATTGACTTTTTTAGATTTGGTTTACTTTAATCAAGGGTCAAAATTTATTTTAAATTTATTATTTTTAGAAACCCTGCTTTATTTTCATTTTTCTACCTTTCGATTGTCAGCAGACCTTTTCTTACAAATGACAAATTATTCTTTCACAGTGATGCCAGAGTGGTAAAAGATCCATTGTCAGGAAAATCAAGGGGTTATGGATTTGTCTCTTTTGTTATAAAAGAAGTAAGTACCTCAGTCTATATCATTCTGCTTTTTTCCCTCTAAACTCTGTTGCAAAATTAACATTTTCTTTGTCAGTTAGATTTGAATAATAACTAAAAAATTGAAAAATAAATTCTAAAAGTTCAAATAAGAAAATTGTTCAGATTCTGGATTAGAAGTGTTTTGGCTATTAACTTTACCAATTGAAAAGTTTCAATTATACCATTTTTTATCCTGTAACAGTTGTTTTTTTAACATAGACAAATGTTTCTATTTCTTTCAACTTTTAAAGGCCCAAATGGAATGCACAGCATCCTTTACACTTTGTGACTGTTCTGTTTTTATTAAATCAATAAAAATTAAAACAAAAAGCAACAATTACTGAAAATAAAGAATGCTGTAATGTGTGTGTGTCAAAAGGTGTTATGGCCATATGGATTGTAGCTCTTGCATCTCCAGTGCTCTACAATTTCTGGAATGTTTGTATCACAGTCTACAGACATGTGCAGCCATTTTATAAGGTTTTAAAAAATAGTTGTTAAAATGAATGTCTTTCCTTTGATGAAACTACTTAATTATTTAATAACTAACTAATAATAGTTTATTTATACTTGGTTCTTTTTAACAGGAAGCTGAGAAAGCTATAGCAGATATGTCAGGTATGTTGAACTTGTCAAGTTGGAAAGAACAAGATTTTAAAATGTGTGTCATTTAATGAGGAAAACAATAAACAAGGTCAGGAGTCCATGAGAGTTGACAAGAGTTGTTTAACAAACATTTGAAACTCTCATCAATTTTCATTGAAATTTTCAAAGTTGATGAGAATGCTCAAGATTCAGTGAGAGTTGCATGACAGTTTGTAATCAGTCAAGAGTGAGGGTTTGAACTCCCTTCAACTCTCATCGACTTTTGTGCTCATGCAACCCCAGCTTTGGAGGTCACCCATTTTTTTTCACCATTTTTAGAAGTGTACAAACCATACACTTGGGGGGGAGGGGTATGCTTTTTGAAACAAATACAAACAGTAACGATACACTCTTTTTTAATTTTTTTTTCCTTCAAATGGTATGATTTACAGTATTTACTTTTTAAATGGTAATGATACACTCCTGGCAGCATGAATGCAATTAAATGAGCCTGGCTTTTATATCAGCATCCAGAGAACTGAATTTGTGCTTAAGTAAGTAGTATAGTGGATGCTTAATGAAGGACTTGTCATCAGTGGAATCAGAAAGGCCACATTCTTGTTCCTGCCACTTTTTATGCCTTGTTAGTAAGCAAAGGAATCAATAGGACAACGAGGCTAATGTCACCTAATCAACTGTAGCAGATGTCATGTGTCACTTTTTTAACTGGCCTTGGTGGTGACGTTCGTGTCAGTGGATTTAGAATTATCCATAATTATTGGTAGATTTTGGAATCACAAAGCCTGTTTTGAATTCCGGAATTCACTGCTGGGTTTCCTTGTCTTTCAGGTGTGCTGTTAGGGACACGGGCAATTCGCACAGGATGGGCTGCAAGAAAACCATCTGCTCCACAAGGATTAGGTGAATACATAAGAAGAAGACAGTCTTCGGTGTCACCTATTATTATTTGAAAAAATACATTATTAAGTGCTTTTTAACTGTTTCACTTGCTTTACTTTACGTAAATTTAATTACAACCAGTGCTCATAAAATACTAAAGGAACTAGAAAAATGAGAGAGTCGGATTTAATTATATAAGAATTAATAGAAATAAATAACATGTCCAGAGTTTGACATTAATACTGGCACTATGGCCCCAAGGCACTTTTTAACCCTTTGGGCCTGTATGGGCCAGTAACTTTTAAAACTTTTTTAAAGTCATTTTATGAACTCTGTTACTGAGAAAATACCTGGTCAATTTTTGATGAAGGAGATGAAAAAACTCAGTCAACATTAGGGGAATCATAACCCAGACAGTGTCAGCTTATGGCACCCATGAAATATACAAGGATGAGACTGCACAGATCACTATTAGCTTAATTGACTTTTGTCCTAGCCAAATTTCCCATCCTGGGTCAGTGTACTTTCGTGCTGGGCCAGTAAGTTTTGGATTTTATCCCAGTGACCTAAAATGCTTAATGTTGAGCCTAGAAATCCATGCACTGTGTTGATCATGTGGGAATTTGCCAGGTACTTTACAGATTTCTAGGTCATGGATTTTCTAATTAAAAGCAAAGTTATGAAAAGCTACATGTACATTTGATTGAAAGTCATGGATTTACATTATTTAAAGTTATGTCCTATAAATAGTCCTCAATAGTCCTTGAACTTGGAAAAATTAATTCCAGGCCTGGAAAGTCCTTGAAAATCAGTTGAGGTCCTTGAAAACCCTTGAATTGGTTCCCATAATTTTGTTTTGAAATATAGGAAAGGTGTTCAAAAACAAAATATCAGCTTGAATTTTGCCAAAAGGAAATTTTTGCAACAAAACTTAATTACCATTGAAGGTCCTGGAATCTGCTTGGAAGCCCTTGAAATTCATGTTGAGTTAACGTTGAGAAACTTTCTTTTTAGCTTTGAGTTGGGTTTGTGACTGATGCTTTGTTTTAATTTGATATGCGGTTGTTTTCAGCAAAACCACTAGACAAGAAAGAGGTGTACAACCAGGCTTCTATTTCAAACACTACAGTGTACGTCGGCATGTTGCCTGTAAACATAACAGGTGTGTAATGCTCCCTTTCATTCTTGCATTTCTTACCAATGAACAGGGCTTATGTTCTGTGTGTCTTACTATAATCATCAACTTTGGTGTGACTGCATGGCCAAGAAAACCTTAAGATTTGTATTTGGTGTGATTTCTAAATACCTCTTGAAAAATCCTTGAAAATCTTCTGGAAAATCCTGGACTTTACTAAACTGTGAAGGTGTAAGTGTACAAACTCAATAATGAAATTCTGTTGGAAATTAAAAGAGTAAAACATGATTCAAACATATTACTTAAAAATATAGTTTTGTTTTTTGTGCCTGCAACTTATTGTTTTTAAAATGGCTCTTAGAATCTCTCAAGCCCTCCCAAGTTTTTGACAAAACCAAATTTTTCATCCATTTTTGTGTGCCATAGTTACAGTTGATAGTTCCAGTAGTTGTGGCACTTGGGCACCTGGGTGTTCAAAGGAGCCCAAAGAATGCTTATTAAAAGTTTATGGCTGAAATTTTGATTGCACATTTGCCTCTTTGAATTATTTTGTTGACACTTTGTTTTTGGTCTCAAACTTTGTTTCCATGCTAAGATTTTTTCTGTATCTTGTGCTCCCTCAACTTTATGGAGTAATAATCAGTTTGGGAAAATGTAGTTAATTGCATTCATCGATCAGAGTGGAACACAAACTAAGTTGTTTTCTTGTCTTGCAGAGAACATTCTTCGAGAGTATTATTCAAAGTATGGAACAATTTATGACATAAAGGTCTTCAATGATAAGGGATATGCTTTTGTAAAGTAAGTCAGTGTCTTTTTTTAGATGTGCTAGCGTTCATTGTGAAATGTCGTAGGTCCAGAATGATTTGAGTTGAATGCTGGTACTTGTGAAACAAGAGTCTGCAAACATTTTATATTTTATTCTCATGAAGGTGAAATCAGTAGCTGATAATTCAGGCCATTGTCATACTGTTAGAAATATTTAAAATCAATTACTGGTATATACAAAACAGTAATTGTTTAATTTCAGCTGATTCCTAGATTAGATTATTAAAATTGCATATGTGTTATTGAATTGGCTTTGTTGTAAAGACCTTTTTACTTGTCCCTTTTACCACAATGCGTTGCGTGGTGCCATTTTTTTTTGCTGTAGTGAGTTGATCAACCACTTCAAATTATCAAAGATCTCTTGGACTGTTTAAAGAAACATCATTGCGGACTTTTTGGAGTGAAAGGGTTTTAACTGGAATCGATTTTATGTTAGTAGACTAAACAAGTCGGACAAGATAACTTTGGGGTAGTAAACTAACTTTTCTGGAAGAACATGAACTGTTGTAGTTATGATTATAGTTATGATCCATAAAGAACTTAGAAATGTCTGTGTGTGCTGATTGTTGGCACTTTTTATTGTTTGACAAATTTTTCACACTTGTCTGTCTTTTCAGATTTCAGGATCACGAACAAGCAACAAATGCTATAGTGGGCACGCACAGTCAAATTAGAATTGGTGAAAATTTTGTTAAAGTAAGTTTACAGCTTCACATGTCCAGTGGTTTTCAAAAGTATTTATCATGTGTTTAAGCTTCTCGTTATGTTGGTGTTCAGTAATAAGTTTAGTTCCTGGTTTGGCTTAACACTGGCTGTTTATTCGAAGGAAATGAAACTGCAACGTGCAATCAAATATATTTTTGTGCTAGAAAATAATGTGTAACTGAACTCCAAGACTACATATTATTTAGTTTTTTCTAGTTAATTATATTCCCAGGTGCTCTATAAGAAATTGTCGTCATATTTTGAAACGGCAAACTGATCTACCTTGCGATTTGTATGTTATTCAAAAACTTTAGGTTAATTCTTTGATGGAAAGTGCTGGTAAGCAGCGAAACATTGGTGGTTTTATCTCAAAAACTTCGACATTGGCAAACTTTTTAACAACAAAAATTACAGATAAATGTAATTTCACCATACACTCTCTCAAACATTTCTGTTTTTGAAAATTTTAATAATGTCGCAGTTCTTTGCTCTTTCATACAGATTTTAGATTAACTTGAAAGATTGATAAAGGACTATATGGTTTTGTATTATCGGTTTTATAGTGAAAGGACTCCAAAGCTTCAGTGTTTGATATTTGCTGGTTTATTTGTTCAAACTAAATCAGATGATTTTGGTATTTAACCTGCAGTGTTCATGGGGAAGAGAAAGTACTGTTGAAATGCAACAAACCAGTATGTGGCAACAGGTACGTTACAACGCATGCGCATTCGTTGTTACGTCCTTTGGACTAAAAAAATGTGTATTTATATTTATTAACATGTTTTAATTCATAATAAATTTTGAGAAAATCAAGTTCAAAGTATTAGTGCTTTTAGCCGAGTCCAGATATCATAATTTTTGGTTGTGTCACAAAAGTACGATCCCACATGGGTTGCAAGCGTTGGGATTTGAAGTATAAATACGGTCGATGCCTTTGTTTATGCGTGGCTTCCCTTCGCTGAAGGATAAGCGCATTTAAATCTATTCCAATAGCCGAAAGGTTATTCACGAAGGGTCGCCATGTGTTGACATGACCTCTGAAGGGCAGTCTCCTCTATTTTTATTAGTTTGTGCTTGAAATGCAGGGTGAAACCCTGAGAAAAAGTTAACCCGAGACGGCCGTACACAAACAGGACGGTATTGTGGACGAGAACAGCATAAGACACTTAGAATTAACTCGACTGCAAAATGTGAAAATGTACAAAACCAGTGAAAATGAGCGTGAAAAAGGAAATATCTTTGTTTTCAAAAAAGTAATAATGCAAATAAACTAAAGGCTTTTTTTTTTAGATTCAGCAACTGTTATTGTGATAGTTTCCGTCCAGGGTCACTTGTACTAACATAGCGCAAAACGAATTGAATTAAACGACTATTGAGTTTGTTCATCTTGAAGCTGGATTGCCCACGTTTCAAGTCACACTCATCTTCATAATCTTTTAGTAAGCAGCTTGAGTTCGTACCATACTTTAACTATTTTCAACACCTTTTTGCAGCAGCAGCAGCAATATTACCAACAGTATTATCAGTATTATCAGCAACAGGCCCAACCACAGGCCGCCCAACAGTATGCAATGTATAACACCACGTACCAGCCACATACACAAGGGGTCTACTACCCACAACAACAGCAGCAATACGGGTGAGTACCGGTTGGTTATCATCTAATAATAGTTATAATAATACTAATAATAGTAATAGTGATAATAATATTAATAGTAGTAATAATAATAATAATAATACTAATAGTAGTAATAGTGATAATAATAATAATCATAGTAGTAATAATAATAGGAATAGTAATAGTGATGATAATAATAATAATAGTAATAATGATAATAATAATAATAATGATAATAATAGTAATAGTAATCATAATAACTATCTTTATGCAGGAAGTTGCCATCATTCAAAGGTTGTTTTCAGGCGAGTCCTGTCCAAAGGAAAGTTAACAAATGCATTATAAATTAAAAATACATTACAAATCGGAAAATAGAATTAAATCTCTGAGCTAATCTAAAAATAATAAACCTTGCCATCTGAGGTGGCCAACAAGCGTTAGTGCTATATCCATTGCAGTTGGCTAACGTTTGGTAGTTCTCTCCCTTTTTTTGTTAAAGAGACTACAGTACGATAAAACTCGGCTTAAAACCATTAAACGTGGTTTATACTAATCGGGGACGGGGTGCTTATAGGCAGAATGAAACTCCTCCAATCATGTGCTCGTGGAAACTATCAAGATAAGAGTTTTTCATCTGCTGGTCTTTAACATCGCAACAGGTCGTTATTTTAGCAAACTGGTAATTTGTTTCAGACACAACAAGTTTCAGTCAAAACACAGCAAAACCTTGTGTAGCAAGAACATTCTTTTTTAACAGTGGTGAGAAAAAGAGGGAGGGTTTATAACTGTATTATGCATTGTGTTTTCTTCCCAGTGTATTAATGGTTGAAATTTTTTATTCAGAAGCCAAGGAATGCCGATGGTACAAATGCAGGGATATGCAGGTAACATTTATTTTAAATCAAAGAATAGGACGAAGTCACGGTAATGCGCATGCTTATGACACGACACAGATTTCTGTAATAAAAGTAGAAATCTCTTAAGAATAATGCACACAGTGGCTACAGTCACCTTTAAAAGCGAGTTTGGTTGCGGTTTGTGCTTGTGCGTCAGATTCCAGTTTTCACGAATTCGTTCCGGCTTTGCAAAGAAGTTAATTGTCAACCAAATAATGCTTTGTAATGTGCGATCACGCTACATAGCTCTATAAATAACCAGATTTTTCCACATTTTGCTATAACTTTTGGAGATTTTTTTTTATTCAAACAATCCGTCTCACGTTACATGCCTGCGCATTACTTTTTCTTTTCTTTTTTTTTACATTTGTTTTTAACATAAATTTAAATTACAAAACATCTTTGAGAACAATAAAAGCAAAAATAAATAAAAACAAAAAGTGAAGAGACTACGCGTTACGGCAGCCATTTAATATCCCATTTACCAATTACGCTCTTGCCTCCCGCGAACAACAACTTGAAGTCGAGGCTTGGTGCGAGAAAATACAGTTGATTTATGAAAACTTAGCACGAAGCGTCGACTTCAAGTTTTGCTCTCAGGAATTGACCGTATCAAAAAAGATGGCGACTGGTATATTTACCAATAACTCCCAGCACACGAAAAAGCTGGAAACGTTCATTAAAACACACAGAACGATATAAGACTTCAAACTTAGCATACACAATGTTGTAAGTGCATGGAAAAGTTCAATGGTCTTCCAGGTACACCAATGGTACAAAACCATTGTACACCAGGTACAAAATGGTCTTCCAGGTACACCAATTCGCTGAGTTAAGTTCGCAAGGCATTGTGGTTAAATGTACAGCCGCCATCTTTTTCCGTACGGTAGATATAGAGGATATTACATGGGCGCGTGGAGATACGAATTTTATCTTCGAGTGTTGACAATATCTCTCACGAGTGAGCAAAGCGAACGAGTGAGAGATGTTTTC
>JANSTQ010011348.1:1691-13268 GCA_026167885.1 Bergia puertoricense | reverse complement strand
CACATAAACGGAACCAGCAAAAACATCCTTTGAAGTCTTGGAAGATGACTGACACGAAGGTATCTGATCATATATTGCGTCCCCAAAACAAGTTTCCTTCGATTCCACTCGAAGTTATATATTATAAAGCAAACAGACAACCTATAAGTTGCCTTCTTCCATTAGTTTGTTTAGATTTGCGACGATGTTCGTGAGTAGGGGACGAAGTGGACTGTTGGGTTCAAAGACTCGTTCCAGCAAATCGCCTTCGATGAAAAACCCAAACACATGGTCAACCCTTCCGTGTGACTTGGCCGTTAGATGTCGCTCGATCAGCTGATGCAAAAGTTTTCTGCAGTCTTCTAAGCTGTTACAAAGAAAACCTTTATCAAAGGAGAAGTCAACTTCGTAAAAACTAATAAAAGTCATCGCTGATTGCTTGAACATTCTACGAAAATTCTCAGCAAGGGCTATCTCAGTTTGGTTAAACTGATTGTTCCGAAACAGCACACTAATTTTCACCACCATTTTGATGAGGTCTTTCATGATTTTCTCAGCTTCCTTTTTGCTTCCACTGTCCTTTTTTACAAGCTGATACAGTTGATCCAGCAAGTCGCCTGTCGTGTCATCAATGAAGGCTTTGGCAACCTTTTTTGAGGCCATCTTACCCAAAACTTTCTTCTGTGCCTGTACGGCAAAACTCTTCGTGCTGAAGTTTGACTCCGCCATGCTTTCCCTAAAACCAACAGTAGAAAACTCTAATCAGTGCAAGTAAGGTGATCTTTCACCACTCTCGAAACCTTTAGCAAATATTCGACAAATACAACGGCAGAATTTCGGGCACTGCTGGTCGCAGAAATTCGCGCGCCTTCCGTGTCGCATTGCTAAACGTTGTGATCATTCAACCTACCGGCGTGAAGAAAATCTTGAATTTCCAGCAATGTGGCTGATTGATTCGCTAAGGCTTGACCCTTGTAAAGGGTCTACCACGACATAAACTTAGTTTACAGCTTAACAATAAGGCAACTGAAAAATGCATCCGATAAGAGGTGGACTGAAATGAGAAACATACACTTGCCCATCTGAAGTGCTCTTTGATTGACACCCAATTGTCACGTGACTAGTTTTGTTGAAGCGCACTTTCTGTGTAATTTTTTTGCAAAGCCAAAGAGACTCCCAAAAGGGCTGAAGCAATGAGCCGGGATTATAGGTAATAATGCGCTTTTCAGCTTTGACAACAAGCCACTTTTTTTGAGCTAAAATCAAGACAGCAGAATAATTAAAAAATATCAATGATGCATCTGTTTAATATTGGGAGGGAGTTTGTGTAGGTGCCGTGTTTACTTAATTGAATTGTTTTAATTCGCCGAGAGACATCTCGACAAACTGCCAGTTCATTTCGAAAAGATCATCGAGGCGTCCAGAAAGTTTATTTAGTACTTGCTATATCTCTATGCAGCAGTATTTAACATCAACAAATAAACAAAGACTAGAGACCCAATAAAAAATCACAGTTTTTATTAAAGCCAGTACTTGAATAAATCAAAGAGAATGGTCGTCCGGCCCCTTTCAACTCTATCCCCCCGTAAGCAAAGAGACCTTTTTGACTTTTTGCAGAGGAAGAAACATTTTCAGGGCATGAGAGGTCAACTCTGAAGCGCTCTGAAACAATATTAAAGATTTTTACCCTCAGTCTAAATGCTATCGCAAAACAGATCTCTTTTATGTTTGGTTTCAGCAATCAGCACCGTGTCATTTTGAATTCATTTCGGAGTTGATGGCCGTTTTAATATTATTGTTTTCGAAACTAAAAACAAAATAAATGAAAAATGGGCGTTTGACGCAAACTTGTAATCGATGGTAGTGGAGATACAGCTTCAAAACCTTTAAGTGTTGGCAATGCATAAGATTTTGTCTCCTCCGTTTCAGACTTTTGTTATGTGAATTTCTGAATTGTTAGTACAAAACATTTTTAATGAAAACCGTTTGAAAAAGTGTCAATTTTCTGTACTGGTTCTTGTGTTCATGCCGCCTTATTGGCTGCGCAGAACAATTTTTGTTTCTTTGATTGATTGTTGGGGGCATATATATGTACTGAACCATTGTAAGTTGTTTTAAAAAGCTTTAACTGAAAGCTTTTCACATTATCTCTGGCGAACTCGTCTAACTTAAATGCGACGCCTTTTCCTCGAAATAAGTGCCGGTAATAAAAAAACTGCAATGGAACAGGAAAAAACATATCCTGGGCCTGTCAAATACATGTGCTTTAGACAAATTTAATTTAGATTTGCGTGAAATGGATTCATCCATAACAAAGCACTTTCAAAATTGGCGCCGGATTCCATACGAATCTACATAATCTAATTATCTCAGGACGAATGATAATACATAATAGCATATTTTTTAAAGTTATATTTGATTTTTTGGGCAATCTTTTAGTAGAGGGCTCTAGACATCTGGTCACAGATTTGGGGGAGGGTCAAAATTTGTTGGGATTGGTTTATTGAGTTTATCTTTACCACAATTCGCAGTTTCAGAAGCATTTCCGACGTTTTTAAATGTCCATTTTTTCAAACTTTTTTGCGGGGAAGCATGCCCCCGGACCTCACTAGAAAGCCTGTACCTTCTCTGGCTTGCAAACTTCCTCCAATTAATCAGTCAAATTTTCGCTCTGCCGTTCCAGATAGTTCTTGTACTTGTTCAATGTCGTCGAGAGCTTTTCCTAACGTTTGACATTTTCCTCATAATCAATTGAATGGTGGTTGTATCATGGGTGTGGCTCAATGCGTTCATCTTGCAAAAGAAAAAAACTCCACGAACGGATTCTGAACGTTATTGAGTTGCCTCCAGTTTCCCTCCAATTTGTCCCTCTCTCGTGATTTAGTTCCAAATGCATGGATTTCATAGTGGCGACCGGGACTTCGGAATTACCAATTTAGTAGAAATTTGTTAGCATACTATTACTGCAATTTGACTGGCTAATGTACTCGTTATTTAGCTATCTAATTTATAGATATATTTGCAGGAAATGGGACATTTATCACAAGTTTCGGCTCAAGGGCGCTTCTAAGGTACTAACAGTCTTCATGCACCGTCATGCGTTATGTCCTTCACAAGCCATTAAAACAGCCAAAACTGAGTCCCTTGGAGTCCAACTCTTAAGGCAGCAAATTTGCAAATTCCATGCTTGGTTTTGTTCTTGTTGTTGCTAAATTTATTGAAAAACCATGTAACTTTTCTGGGCGGACAGCTGGACTGGGCATTTTGACCTCCCAAACCAGTTGTTTTAAAAAGGCGGGCATTGCAAACTGTTGAACAAACATGGATTAAATTGAGACAAATTTAGAAATTTTGGGTCCAAAGCTACTTAAATCTGGTTACAGATTTTATTGGTGTTCTTACTGCAACCGAAATTTCTCCGGAAAAGGAAATTTTTTCGAAAAGGCTTGGTGAACGTATGCTGGTGCCATCACATGTTTCTGGTTTTGAACCGGCTAGTAATGTTAACAATTAACTTTCACAAAAGCCAATTTTTGAGGACAAGCCTGGTTGCGATAATCGTACAAAACAGTCAAAATGACATACATTTACAGAAGGTTATCCAGATCACAGCGGTTGCATTCTATTCACCCCAATATCAACCGAACTACTTTGGACGACTGAACCTTTTCATTTTTGTAGTCATCATTTTTATAACAACTTTTGGCAGATTATGAGTGAGTGGCAAGGATTATATTTCAACGTACACACATTGGCTTAGGTTCTCGATCTTCCTGGGTTATAAACTGAAGGCTGCGACTTTTTCCAGTAAACATATATTATTTTTGCCCATACGGGCGTCCGCAGGAGACTTAGAAAAGAAAATGCTCAGTCAAACAAAAAGATATCGTAAATGCGCATGTGTGTGTTTCAGCATTTTATGACCCACCAGTTCCTTACGGTAGGTGTCGTCGGTTGATAAAGCTTTCAGCCATTCCCTCCCTCCCCCTCCCTCCTCCTCCTTCACAAACCTTTGCTGAGTTTAAGCTTCCCGCTGCCAGTAGCTGATGGACGCAGTACCACAACTAAATCGACTGAATTCTTTGTATTAAACAGAGCTAGGGGCATTTCATTAGTTAGGTTCATTTAGGTATACCGGCTTTCATCACCGGTAAAAGCAATATCTAAAATCTTCAGCTAGGAAGCTAAACGGTAAGTAAACCGCGTCAGTATGTGATAAAGAGACAAAGAACAGATCAAAGGCATAAAGAGCCGGGCTGGACAGATCCAAAAAATAAAATAAATAAATTAAGGCGAACAGGCTAAAACGGAGATCCATCCGAAACACAGCTAAACACGCCTTTTTATTTGTAAGAACGTCTATAAAGTGGAATGAAACTGAATGTTCTCAATTTCTTTTTCAAGTTCTCAGCCTTAAGTGTTCTTAAAAGTGTTCTTGATACTTTTCGAAATTGTGTCCGTATATATTCAAGGACGATGTTCCCAACATCTAACTCGGTTCATAGATATACCCAAATGTGCTGGAGCATATTTCGCCTGTTTACCAAGAATCAATGGACACTGACGTGAAGTTCTCTCTAATATTAAATAATCACGATATTAATAGCTGTTCTCCGTGTTCTTTTTAAAATTTATATACTGAAATAAACTTTCCTTTCGTAGTCTCAGCCCGAGGTATGTTGGAAATTGTTCCTAAATTTTGGTATTTTGCAGCCTCAATAGGTTCTTATATAAAAAATGAACGTATACATTTTTACACGATGCGTGAATCTACAGGCACAAATCTATACCAAAATATAACTGATTCTATGTTTTTAAAACATAATACTACTCTAGTTGTTTCGTTTTATTTTCATTTACAAAATGTCTAACCACCTGCTACATCCATCAGTATTGTTATTAAAAAAATTCAAATAAGTCTGGAAATATACCGGCCTACTCTAATTATTGAATTTTATAATTAATTCGGGTTTTGGTTCATCAAAAAAGAGGCGTCTCAAGGATGAATTATATTGTCAACTCAATACGGGAAATTCCGGTACTTAATAACGTTAAGACAATTATCGATTAAAAATAAACAATACCAGTATTCAGAAATTCGTGAAGTTGTTTTTCAAAGCGGCGAATATTTGCTGGCACATACAAGACTCAGTCATGAAATATTTTGAGAACATGTTAACCATATTTTTATCAGTTTATGTTTTACCAGCGGCTTGAGTTGATTCAAGTGTAAATTTGGAAATATGTTTTACGGTTTCATCGTCCTTTAGCTAACCCTCGCCGCTTTGACGCTAATGCGTTTTATCTCATGCAACTATAATCGAGGCTTTTGAAGAAAGCAACAGCCAATAGTATTGGAGGCTATTTTGAGAGAAGCAGCTGGGGGGCTGTATGTGGTTTAAACCGGAATATAATTCCGAAAATGAAGGCGCTTTCAGTTACTCAAGGTTTTTCTTCGTTGTTTTTCATGTTCCTTTTCATTTTCGTTTCGAGACAAAAGAAAGGCAAGAAACAAACAAAAACTAGAATCATGATCAGCTCCCTTTCAGTTTGAAGAAAATAAAATACAGAATCTAAAACAAATAGTCGAATCCAATACAAAGTATATCTAGATCTGTATAAATGAGTTTATGAGCTGATATGAACATGATACTTAGATGTTTTTCCATCTAACCTAAGTGGCATTAGGTTTCTCAGCCGATGGGTTTCAGAACATTTTTATATACAAAAGAACTTACTGCTGCGCGAACTTAAGTTTTGAGCCTGTTGATATGGAGATGAGCCGGCCCGTTAAGATCACTGAAACCGCTAACTGGTTGAGTAATAAGACAATATCCTAGACTAAAATATTTTAAAACAAAGTTATGAACAAAAGCAATTAGGCCTGGCTCTTTCCCAGGTCTCTGGAACCCGGCCTCAGAATGCTCAGAAGCCCTGGGAACGAGACTGGGCGTTTACTTGGGCGTAATTTAATTTACACCCAACCTTACGGCAAAAACTCCTTGTTTACCAAACCACATAAATAGGGAGTTTAAGCGCCACTTTTAACGTTGCCCGGTGTGTTGCCAGGTACACTCTATTTTTTCTATCAGAATATGCTTTACAAGAATATCGAGGCTGAAACTAGCGAAATTTTAAGAATATATCTAAGAATATGCCCAAGGCTGAAAATTTGTTACGAACATGCTTTTACCAGAATTACATGTTTGAAGTGACTTTTACTTTACCTTTGAAAGCATGACACTGAAATCTTTCCTTTTTCTAACAAATTCAGCTATCAGGTAACAAAATTAAAAGACTAGTCCTACTAACAAAACCAGCTATCAGCTAACAAATCGATAAAAACTTGTCCTCCAGTCCTATACATCTGATCGACATACATGTACTTATTGCGTTGGAACACAAAGTAATATAACACACGTACATGTACTATATACTGCTGTGTAAAGCCAATATTATTGAACTGATAGACAATACTCTGTAATCTAAGAATATTCACAAGAATAATTTCATCCTAAAATCGGCAGAAAAATAAGAATTAGTATTCAGTCTGGGAATGAAAACACTAATCTTTTAAAAAAAGAGTGTATAAGACTAAGGCTCCGTTTTTCAAGGTCCAGTTTTGATCTGAAACACCGATTTTCGGACTTCAGGAGAAAGAAAGATTCAGTTGCCGTCTTAGAAAACGCCAGAGCGAGGACGACTTATGGTGTGTGAATTTTCTTTCCGTTTGCCGGAGGCGTTAAACGTGGGGCTTGATCTGACTATTAACTTGGGGCTGGAACGATATGTTGGAGTAGTAACTGTACATGTATGAGTTAAAACAAGAGATGAACACGGGCAATTTTCCAACTTGGATGGCGCCTCAAAATCTCACTTTTACAGTTAAGCAGCGTGCACCTGTTTTTCCAACAAAATAATAAGTAGTCGAAGGAAAGTGTTGTGTAAAAAAACCTTGTTTTCCTCAAAACTAGTTTTCTAGTGTTTTTCCAGCGTGTTTACTGGGTGCTGTTGGCAGCAGGAAATAATATTTATTTTCGTGTAATTAACCTCTCAACTGAACAAAATCGCTTACCTTTTTGATTGAATTTGAAAATTTTCTTTCCGTTGAGCGAAACGAACTGCTTAATTGTAAGTGAAGACAAAACGGAACCAACAGTCAAGTGTTGATAAAATGGACCTGTACGTGACGTAGCCAACATGTCTGGGTTTCTTGGTAGGATCCGGCAGCTGTTGTAGAAGCTTGTATTCTCGTACGAACACACCAACAATATATTTTGTATTGGAAACAACCTTTTGGAAAGACCTCACTCCTCCATAAACTCTTCTTATTTTCAATACGTTTTTTTTTTCTGGCCTGAGGATCAACGTCTTTAGTGAGTGGGCTACCTGTGGTAATCCCACTATATGCTGTCGGGTGTGTAAGTTAAAGCCAGTGTTCCAGGCGTTCCTCGCATGAGTTGCCGATGGCTTGCCGATGGCTTGCCGATCTTCTTTCGTGTTCCCTGGTCGAAGGATCGAATGAAATCAGAACGCAGTTCAAGCGCGTGACTTCACAAAGTCTCCGCAAAGGACGCTTATCCCAAATATTCTTTCATTTTACGTAGTCCACTCATGCACACCTAGGGTGCCTATTTTCTTTTCAGTATGCTGTCAAAATATGTTCGTAATGTTCTTTTGGGGTTGTTCAATGATGGGCCAGACTGTATACGTGCATTCGACAACAAATATTTTATAGGAAAAACACTGAAACATGCCCTTTTGGGCCCCCTTTTCACAGAATTTTAGGTACGCCTCACCTGTGTATCATACTATACTTGAATTGTCTGTTTATGTATGAATCAAATCCAAGAGGGCCTATTCCCCCCCGGGCAATCCCCGGGGATTTGACACGACTTAAGTCCCAGATAGCCGGGATTTTGACACTTTTCGAGGTCGCGATCCCCGGGGCATTTGTCAGATTTGACACCGTAATTAAACTTCGCAGCAGTTTGCATATCCTAATAATATGCATCATTACCACTGATCGAGAAGGTGCTACAAGGCTTTGTGATCATTTTTATTTTGTAGCTGCGCGAATTCAGTGAAGTATTATATAATAATGATTTAAAAAAAAAATAGAATACAAAAATTAATAAAAATAAATAAAACAGTCAACTAGGAGATTGCTTCCTACTTTTCCAGAGGCATTATATATTTAATATTTACAGGAGACTTACGTGTTTTGTTATTTGATATACTGAAGAGCAGTTTGTCAATTGGTAATACAGCTGAAGCTGTTATATATCTGAATTATATGATGCGAGTTTAATAAACGTGTTCGATTGTTACATACAGTTGTAACGTGTTTCTTCATATAACTGAAGTATCCCTTTCTGCAGTACTACAGTACTACTTCTTTATTTATTTAATTTTTCCTTTGTCTCGCATCTTAGACCATCACTGGCCAGGATAACTAACTTTTCACTGATTGAAATGGCGTTTTACGAAAAAACTCTTAGTCAGAAACAACTCCCGTGTTTAACACAATTTTTAACATTACGATGCCTGATTACAATAACAGCATTTTAAAATCAAATACCGCCTAAAACGGATAAAGATAGACTCTGCCTCAAGAACTGGCGACCAATGTCTCTTCTTAACCTAGATTACCAAATTGCTTCTAAAGCCGTCAGAATCCAAAACGTTTTACCATCAATAATTCATTGTGACCAGTGTGCATACGTTAAAGCCCGCTAGAGAGGTGAAGCACAGGAGGCCCACACGGTGAATGAATGTTGTTGATGTATGGTATCGAGCAAATTTGTAGACTTTGTATGTAGCCTGCGTAGCAAGCGCTAAAGGGAAGGGAGGGGGGGGGAGAGAATGGGGAGAAGAACGAACGGCGAGAGGAATGGGGAGAGGGAAGGGAAGGAAGCTTCCCTATCTTCCCTCGTCCCCAGTTTCCCCTCTTCTAGTTTTCTTTCCGTTTCTCTCTCTCTGTCCCCCCTTCCCCCCCACCTCCCTTCCCTTTTAGCGCTTGCTACGCAGGCTACTTTGTATGGGAATTTGGAATTTCACCGTCATCACTGTAAATAATGAAATAAAGGAACTTTGACTTGCCTGAAGTGTTGTTTGTGTCTTTCTTGCTCTGTGGCCATTTCGACGATTTTCGTTTCCAACTGATTGGTGGGGAAAAATGAAGGACTGAAAATCGTCGAAATGGCTTGAAATCGTCACCACAGAGCAAAAAGACACCTCACTAATCAAGCTTTCCACACAGACGCTTTAATTTTCTGCCCTAAAAGAAACTAACATTTCCCGCTGGTGGAAAGAAATCAAAGGTCTGAGTGGTGCGACTGAATCATGTGAGTGGTTGTACCAGATGTTAGACGACAGCACACCCTCAGTCCAGTCCTTATATGAAAGGTTCAATGAGTTCCTATATGGTCTGACGTCCAGCTTCGCTCCACTGCCACCAGCCAGACCGTGTCCAGATTCTATCCCTGAGGAGCTCCTAGTAACACCTACCTGTAGCAGAGCCTGCAAAGCACTGAAGTGCATTAAAATGAAGAAATCCCCAGACCCTGATCGGGTACCTAGTATTATATGGAAAGAATTTGCTCTTGAACTATCACCAGTAATTTACGACTTATACAACTCATCTCTGAAAGAAGGCTTTCTACCTGAAATACTTAAGGAGTCAATTGTCCACCCGGTACCTAATTGTTCCCCCCCCCCCCCAAAGTCTGTCGAGGAAGACCTGAGGCCAATTGCTCTGACATCACCTCTGGCGAAAGTACTGGAAGAATTTACACTTGACTCATTATTTAAGCAAGTAGCGAATCAGTTAGACTCTAAGCAATTCTCAATCAGTGGTAAATTTACTACTCAAGCTTTAGTGTACCTTCTACACACCATCCTGGAAACCCTAGATAGAGGAGACAATTTTGTACGAATTTTTTTTTTTACAGACTTTTCGAAAGGCTTTGACCTTGTTGATACACAATGTACTGATGCGTGAAATAGAACTCCTAGGTGTTAACAGTTATTTAACGTGGTGGATAGGCGTTTTTCTCACCTCGAGGCTTCAAAGGGTAACAATTAGTGATACGCTATCAACACCTGTAACCCCCCATGGAGGCATTCCCCAGAGCACCAAGCTTGCGCCTCTGCTATTTGCAATTTCAGTAAATAGATTGGTGTGCAAATGGCCGTATAGAGTTAAGTATGTGGATGATATCACTGTCTACGAGAGTATTCCGAGGTACTCTCCAAGCTACCTACCATGAATAGCTGGTGAAATCAGCCTCAATGCTCGCAGAACGTGGCATGCGTCTCAATCCTAAAAAGTGTAGAGAGCTTATCATAGATTTTTTGCAATTCCAGCCGACTCCCATCTGTGAGCTAAATGTAATGGGAACAATAATTAAACGTGTTAACACTCAGAAGATCTTAGGAGTACAAATTAGTTATGACCTAACTTGGAATAACGCCCCGTCCACACGTATCCGGATATTTTTGAAAACGGATATTTTTTTCTGCGTTTTCAAAAAAATTCGCATCCACACGTAGCGTATTCGAATCGGTTTCGCCCGTCCACACGAGAACACTGAAACGATGGAAATGCGATAACGACCCTTATAAAGCATACGCGCTGTTAGTAGTGTGAGTCCTGTAACGTCATCGTATTTGAAAACCTTCGTTTTCGTCCGTCCACACGAAAACGATAAGCTAGCAATATAAGCCTATGACGTCATCGTATTCGAAAACCTCAGTTTTCGCCCGTCCACACGAAAACGATGAGGGCGGTTTTGAAAACCTCCGTTTTCGGTGCTCGAAAATTCCGTTTACGTGTGGACGGAAGGCCAAAGCGGAGAAAAAATCACTAAGGGTCTAAGCACGCTGAGTGCGTAGTTAAAAAGGCCAACAAACGCCTTTATGCCGTTAATGACCTAGTTAAGAATGATATACTGTGCGTTAGTAGGGTCTGTGGTGGAATATGCATCCCCGGTATGGGCTGCTTTGCCAGGCTACCTATCTAAGGTCATCGAGTCTATTCAGAAGAGGGAATTTTATATTATATTTCCACACCTGAGCTACAGCGAGGCCCTGGCCTCAACTGGCCTCAAACATCTCTCTACTCGCAGAGACGACGCCTGTACGAATTTTATCTGTGAAGCGAAACATGCTATACCACTTAAGTACATCATTCACAGCAAGGAAATAATCCATCGTGGTTACGGGTACGCACTTAGGTCAGGCTGCTGTAGGGCTCAAAAGTACCCCGCCAAAACAAAACGGTTCGGCGGTGACTTTGTCACTATGAAATACTTGTAATCGTAATTGTTTCTATATATATGAAAGCTGTATGTTATTTATTCATTTAAGTATTTATTTGTATGTTCCACGTGTGCTGTTTGCTGACCCAACGCTGCAATTCAGTCTTATACTGCAATAGCGTGTGAATAAATTTATTACTATTATTAGACAACCCCAAAGCATGATGGGAACTTTTCAGAAATTTTGACAAGAGGTCTGACTACAAATAGTATGAAGAGTATGAAAATAGGAGCCTGCTTGAGTCAGATCTTTTTGCTTTTGGCCCCACTGCAAATT
>JANSTQ010011237.1:0-16657 GCA_026167885.1 Bergia puertoricense | reverse complement strand
CGGCTTAACTTTCCTAGCTGATCGTAGAATTGCTTCCTTTACTTTCCAATCGTATAATTTACAGACAATTGTTCTTGTCCTATCTAGAGGTGATCCGTCGGTTGACCGTGTGCGTCCAGCTCGGTGTGCTCGCTCAAAGACTGGTTCTATATTCAAATCCAGTTTTTCAATCAGCATGTTCTTGAGTTTGTCTTCCGTTTGTTCCCAGGTTTCGTACTTATCTTCTGGAATGCCATTTACTCTTAAGTTATTGCGCCTACTCTCGTTCTCCAAGTACGTTAGCTTCTTCGTCATGTCGGATGCGTTCGTCTGCAAATTCAATATTTGTCCATCTTTTTCCTCAAGGTTCTCTTTCTGTTTGGCCAACTTGCTCTTAAGCTCAGTGATCTCTTGTTGACTGTCCTCCAGACTTTGCTTTAGTTCGTCGACCTTGTGATACAGTTCCTTCATAGCAGTGTCAAAGTGCGACTTTAAATCGTCGGCTTGCTTAGAAAGGGCAGCTTCTAAACACTGTTTTGTTTCTTCGGCTTGTGTCGAAATTGTCAGACTTTTCTTCTTGATAAAAAACGTTGTTTTTATTCAAACGACAAAACTTGAGTGAGCTGAACTTAATTAACAATACATTAACTCAGTGACGTAATTAACACTGTACTTATACGCTCGCGCACGTAATTCCAAATTAGAACAATTAAATGGCAAAAAATATGTTTTACAACAGCTTGTGCTCTTATGAGGTCTTTCACAGTAGTAGGTATTTCAGACTCCTCCATTTCGTATGAAGAAGTTGTCGACGCTGCTTTGCCTTTCTTGGGAGGCATGTTCAAAAATTTCTTAGAGAGCTACAAATAACACGTCCGCCATTACCTAATATGCTAATTGATTGGATAATGATAAATATTAGCTGCTGCATTTCCCAGGGAAAAGACGTTATGATCAACTTTATCCGTCCAACCATAATGTCGCATACTTCTTCTGAACCTCCCCCTGGAATTACAACAAGACACAATGCAAACACCTCTGGAATTAAAATTGCTCATCTCAACATCCGATCATTACGTAACTCGGCTCACCTGACGGAGCTCAAGGAACTGGTTGCCACAAGCAAGCTGGACGTTATGAACATTTCTGAGACATGGCTCAATTCTACGGTAACTAATGCAGAGATCAACATCGACGGCGATAAACTTCACAGACTTGACCGTCTGCATAAGAAAGGCGGCGGTGTGTGCGCTTACGTCCGGCATAATATTAAATCAGCTGTACTAAAAAGCCTTTCACAAATCTCCGAAACCAACTTTCACCAGTTTTAGTTTAACCTACAGCACAAAAAATCCAATTCTGTATTAATCTGTGTGTCCTACGGACCGCCACGTTGTCCACTGACATGTTTCGAGGATCTTCTCAAGCCAGGCTTTGACGTAAGCAAAACCTATCCTGGTGCTCGGTGACCTCAACTGTGACTTACTCAAGGACTGTTCCAAGCACAAGGCGCTAGCAGGTGAATGCACTGAACTAAACCGGAAACCCAGGTGATCAACTCACCAACAAGAATTACTGATACTTGTCAATCCTTAATAGATGTAACTATGTCCTCTATTAGAAAGATTTAGCATCGCGTTTACGGCAAACGGTAAACGTCAGATTCCGTTACGTTTCCTTAAAAAAGAAAGATTAAGAAAACGAGAATGGTGAAAAACAATTCTCAAGTTTGAGGCTAACACGTAACTACTTTTCTTTCACTTAGAAAAAGCAAACGGTAAACGACAAATGAGGGAAAATTATGGTCACGTGATCACTTCTGCTGTTTGTCGTTTGCCGTAAACGCGATGCTCAATCTCTCTATTATGTCTTTACTCGTCGTGAAGGCGCCGTTCTTAGCACCGCAATCAGCGACCATCACCGCCGCTTCCTTCAAACCCGATACAAAGAAGACTGGGATAACTACAAACAAGCTCGCAACACCGTAAAATCTACGCTGCAAAATGCGGAAAGGGAATATGTCGCTGACGAAGTAGCAAAACACAAGAATAACTCTGGTTCCTTGTGGAAGATCATAAACCGATGCGTGCCTTCCAAAGAGAGAGATATTCACGCGTACAGTAGAGATCCGAGGTCAGTCGCGGAAGAGTTCAATGACGCCTCTCTTGGGAGACGCGCAGCCGAGGCTGCTTCCAGCCTGGCCACCGAGAAAAACATCAAGTTATAATTATCTAGTCCCCAGTCAGTACCAGCTAGCTCTCCACCAGATAAGATGTTTAACTTTAGACCCGTAACATGCTCAGAGGTACGGAACATCATTTTATCCATGCCAGCAAAATCTCCCGGCCCAGACAAAGTGAGTATACGAGTAATCAAGGACTGTCTCACAGAAATACTAGACCCCTTGACAAACATCATCAACTGTTCTCTTGCCACATCTTCGTTCCCTGATGCGTGGAAAATTGCCGAAGTAATACCTCTGCTGAAAGAGGAAGACCACGAATCAGCGGAGAATAACAGACCCCTGTCGCTTCTTAACGTATTGTCCAAAGTCTGCGAGAAAGTTGTCTTAGACCAGTTTGGGTCATACCTCTCTATGAAAGGCCACTTTTCACCTCATCAGAGCGGAAACAAAAAGTACCATTCTACAGAGACTCTCAACATTCTAGTCACAGACGCGCTCTTTGAAGCCATTGACAAGAAGAGGCTGACCGCCCTCATCCAGTTAGATTTGTCAAAAGCATTTGACAGCATCAGCCATTCCATCCTCCTCCATAAGTTGAGCCGCATCGGCGCTTCTCCCGCGACTGTCAAGAAGTTCAGCAATCATCTTATGGGTCGATCTCAAGTCTTCCTGATTGGATCGACGGTCTCGTCACCTCAGCCGGTCACTCATCGTGTGCCTCAAAGAGCCATATTATCACCTCTATATATTCAGCATCTACATGAACGACCTTCCCTCTGCCCCCCCCCAGAAATGCCACCTTGAATCATACGTTGACGATTCTAAAGTCTACCTGTCGTTCTTCATCGCAAACATCGAGCAAGCTGCCAAGAACTTGGAAGAAGATCTCTACAAGGTTGCTAAATGGCGCTGTGAAGATCAACTGTTGATAAATCCCGACAAAACCAAGTTTTTACTTTTCCTGGGCAAGTTCCTGGAACTAGTTACGTCAGTGAAGAACTTGGGGCTCATTATTGATTCACACCTAACCTGCAATGAACACACCACCTCCTCGTGCATGGGCAAATTGTGCCAGATCAATAGAGTTAAAAACTCTTTTCACAAGAACACACTGTCACTAATAATTTTCCGCCTTAGTGTTCAGCAAGCTCATGTATTGTTCTACTGTTTGGTCAAATGCGTCAGCCACAAACTTCCACAAACTTCAATCCATGCAGAGCTATGCAGAATTGTAACCCTCAAAGGGAAATTCGAGCACACTGCACCCCTCCTCCGCGAACTGAAATAGCTTCCCGTTGACCAACAGCTCCGATACAGGGAGACTCTAATGGCATACAAATGTTTAAACGGCCTCGCCGCTGAGTACCTATCCAACAAGTTCTACAAACGGGCTGAAGTGCACGACCGAGCAACACGCAGTAACGAACAGTTGGACATTCCCTTTTACAGAAACTCCTCTGATCAGAGGTCTTTTAGATACAGAGCCACCAAAGCGTGGAACAATTTAGATAAGGAACTAAAAGGCTGTCCCTCTTGTTTTTTTTTATCAAAAGAAGGTTGAAAGAAAAAATTTTAAGGCAATTATTATCCAAGTAATTTTTAGCATCAATTTAATAATTTTTCAACAGCATTCTTATCATGTAACCTCAACGAATTTTAAGATTTTTATGCTATTATATTGTAAATTGATTTTATTGTTGTAAATGAGTTTTGGATAGCCCGTCGGGGAATAACTCGTATAAGTATTAAAGTTTTGAAGTATCCAACAACGGTAAAGTCAAAATACAATTAGCAGTTTTGTTTTACGTAAAAAATGTATTAAAAGATCCAAAAACTATAATTAAAATGACAATAGTAACTTTCTTAAAACTTTGTCTCAATCTCCGTAGACTGCTCGGAATGAACAAAAGAAAAAGAAGCGAAACCTTCTGCGGCCATCAACTTTTTTTGCACTGAAAGCAGATCTTGGGGAAAAAGTTTCAGTTTCCGTGCAGAATTTGAAATCTGCGTGGTTGACTCTTGACGACGCAGTACAGGTATGGATACAGTATGTTAATAACACAATCGTTTGTAATAATGATAATGATAATGATAATGATGATGATGATGATGATGATGATGATGATGATGATGATGATGATGATGATGATGATGATAACAATTGTACTAAAAAGCAAAAAAAAACACAGCTTCAATTACTATTACATTTTCCCGGAGAGGCTTCAGTGTGTCTCAAAAAGCTGGGAAAATGTTGAGCAGTTCATTTTGAGAGTGTAGTGAGCTTTTCTACTTATTAAACAGTTCTGAGTTGTCTCCACTTGTTGTTCAGCTTAGTCACCTCGGCTTATCTTTTTGTTTTGCAGCAAGACTTTGAACGTGACATTATTACATGTTACATATTATATAATACATATAATACATATTATATGCTACATATTTCGTTATTTCGTTATTATTTTTGGATACACCCTTCGAATTATAGGGAATAAAAAGCGATATGAGAAGTAATAATGAATCTGCAAAGTTAATTGTTTCCAAATACAAATTATTTTTTGTCAGTCATCTAAACTAAATTCCACGAGATATGACAAATCACATATTTGGATGGACGCGTCATAACCAAAGCAAAAAACACCCGAAGAGCATGATGGGTGTAAATAGGGTTCTAAGCTTATACATATCCACATAACACTCTTCTAACATAAATTTTCGTCAGGAGGTGAGTCCCTCTGCCGGAGCGATTTTCAAATTTGGTCACGTGAACATGAACAAGACAGGCTTCTACAGCGAGTTTGAACTGGCTCAGGGAGAGAACAAGCTTGTTATGGACCTGTACGAGACGTTTACAAAGGTATAACGTATTACTATACTAGTAGGACACTAAGCTTGTTAGTAATCTAGTTTAACAGCTTCTGAAGTGAGATTTGAACTAGTATAATGATTCACAATAAACTTATAGTTAAACAAGACTGACCATTGCTACACATCCTTACACAATTTTTTATTTGCATAAGAAGCTACATATTGCTATGAGAAACTGCATAAACGTTTGTGAAATTAGAGATTAACAAACTATAGACTAAATTGATGCGTGTTTTTGAAGTTTCTCTTTACTCGATTCGAGTGAGTTGCATAATTGGAAAGATCCCTGGCTGCGAACCAGAAGGTCCCGGATTCAATCCCCGGCCTCATCGAGTATTAAACTTCGTGCGACCTTCTTTCGCCACACCGTCTGTGGACAGGGACGTTAAGCTGTTGGTCTAGTCTCTCACTGAGGAACTAGTTTTGAAGAAAACTGTTTTTCTGCGTGGGCGAGTAGACTAAAAATGTTTCGTTGATCAACAAAAGTTGATATGGTATTCTTTTCGCCTTTGGGATAGGTCTAGTCTCTCGACATTCTATCAGGGGACTTAAAAGAACCCACACACTTATCTAAAAGAGTAGGGTAATCCCGGTGTTGTGGTAAGGGCCACACAGCATGTTACTACATGTAAAATGTGTTACTCTCTATAAACAAGGTGTGTTTCTTTTTCGTTTAGAGCGACGAGAGCAATTCGAAAACTTTGGAAACAAGTGAAACTTAACTTAAATTTCGCAAGATTCCATGTGATTATTCACTTATAGCTAAATGACTGAGTTTCATGCTCGTCTGCTTTTAATAGCAAACTAGGAAGCTACTGTTGCTTGCTAGCATTTCATTTCCAGGTCTGTCAAATGTACATTGAAAAACTGCCATATATATACGCATATGTTTGACAAGTAACCAACGGACCAATCAAATAAAAGTAATTCTGCCCTGAAGTATGAAAAAATGTCCCCGTTATCAACGAACGGGCTGTCAGCCCAAAGTTATTATTCGCTTTAAAGTAAATATTAACAAACAGAATCAGTGGCGTTCGTAAGAATGTTCCGCCGAGTTTTCTTTTCACTAATTGGAAACCTAGTCTATCAGTAGAGGATACCATAGTAAACTAACTGGTTTATCTCATTGCACTAAGTTGATTGGCATTTGACATGGCATAATCGGCTGTCTTAAAATGAACTACACATAGCACTGTATATTGACTCCTTGTTGTCCCGTACCTAAGTGTTTGAATCAAATGATTAAAAGGAGGGAAAACGCTTTCATAACTATATATTGACTTATTTCTCACAGAAAAAGCCGCAGTATGTGGAAAATGTTGGTCCGGGAACACTTCCAGACAAAGGCATTTACACAGGTAGTGTTACCGTGTCGCTAGATGGTATGATTACCGCTGGATCAAGTTAGCGTCTATTTGAATCTGACGTTTTGATTTTTACGCACGTCTGTCTCAGAATAAGTATCCTCCATTTGTAATCAATTTTCTTTATCTTGTCAGTAGTTAAATAAACGTTTTCTCTTTGCTGTATGTATAGTCAGAAATATTTTTTCTTTCTGTTTGGTAGTAAAGAACTCCGGCGGGGTCGGGGTAGTTTGATCATTCCTTTGAACTCTAAAATCAGTGTTAGCACTAATTTTGGGCTTTGGGGTATTTCATGAAACTTTAGAAGTTTTCGTACCAAATAAACCACTTATAATTATGCTACAAGATTAAATATAAAGCCCAGAGGAATTCCGGGAATACTTCAATCAGGGCACCTTTTAAGTGTATAGGTAGTTCATTTCAGCTTACATTGTGTTTTTGTGAAAATAAATAAATAATAAATAATTCTATCGACGTTTATCGGGGGAATTAAGAGAACCAAAGCATTTCTCAAAAAGAGTTGGATAGAGATCTCGGTTTTATGGCCTGTATTTATACTGCTCTAAAACGCTTTGACAGACACATCAGTATACGTAGTGAAAAGCGTTAAATGAACAACGAAATTGTTTTTATTATTTATTTATATTTAAAATCTTGGAGTTATTGTATATTGGAGGATATAAGATATTGTCCAAAATGAGTCAGCCAGTTTTTGATTGGAGGTTTCAGACAAAAATTCCTTTGTTTGAACTCCATAACATGTAGATGAGCATCCTTTGTTGAAGATTGCGACAAAGTCGCCGTTTGAAATTTCCGAGGTATCAGTTGTAGCTAGGAACGACTCTTTACGATAATGTCATTAATGAGTTAATCAGTCCTTGATTCGAGACTTGGACAAACATTTTGAAGCAGAGGCTTTGTACTAACTTTTCAAATTTCACACGAAGCTTTAACTTCAAGGTGTTTTTCATAGAAATTAGGCAACATATAAATTGATTATTGCGTTTTTGTTGTGTCTTCCAGTGCTGACTGCAGATGCTATGCCGACGTGCAGGCGCCTGCTAACCAGCATGCAATCGCTGACTTGGATCAACGAGCAACAAGCAGTTATCTGTGGGGAGTGAGCCATAGTTTAAACATGGATTTGGCCACATTAACTTTAACCTATAAACCAGATCGATACTCATTTTGTTCTTATTGTGCTTCTTCTACTGCTACATTGTTTAGCGTAATCGCGTTTTATTGGCTCAGGCCACGACATGATACGAGTACCGTAAATGATTTAATTAACGCCCACTCTCTATTAAACGCCTCGTAGGATTTTTAAGTCCTAAAGGTGGCGTTCATTAGATATTACTATAAAACTGTGTAAAAGTTGTTTAACGTTGTGAATACAGTAACTATCGTACTCATATTTGAGGTATTGCACGAGCATTGTGTAAGAGCTATGAAAGTTGAAAAGTTTTGACTTTTTTTCACTCTATTTGCAAACTGTTGCAACAATTATGTGAATTATCAAAGTTGATATTGTTTAGTTAAACTGCACCAATCGTAGGTATTTTTATTGGCATTCCTGTGCGTTTGTACAAGAAATGGAAGGCATTGTTTAAGAAGCTTAAAGCTACCGTTTGTAAAAATAAACGCCTCCTTCCAATAGACGCCTCTTGTCTACTAAATGCCCCCTAAAAACACCAAAACTAAATAAACGCCCAGGGCGCTTATTAGATCATTAACGGTAGCTGTTTTAGCAAAAAAAAAAAAAACCACACGATGGGTTTTGGTAATATCAATAAATATACGAGCGTGTCAGCTCGATTGAGTTTAAGTTGTCGGTCAACTTTTGAAAGAAACTAAAATACTACGACTGAATAAATGTATTTAAATCATGTTATTTATTTTACTTTATTTTTATAAATCTTGGGTTCTGGAAGCAAATTTAGAGATGATGCAGTTTTGCAGACAACTTTGCCGCTGATTGAATAATTCCAACTCAAACCAACTGACTATATTCTGTCTAACATTAAGACTCAGCGCCGCCTAACTGGACGGTACTACTAGCATTAGCCACCTAGTGGGGTCTGAGGACATCTCTATTCGCAAAGAAATGATTCTGATTTTAAACCTCTTAGTTTACCCTACCAAATGAGGGGATCTTTTTTCGAAAGTGTTGGCGGTTTCTCGCTCATCTTTTCCTTGTGACTGTAGCTTGTGCAGTCTCTCAGTCCAGAGAACAACTAATCGTATTGTGGGTCGTTTTATGTATCTCTGATCCTTCAGTAATACCCCCTTACGTGGTAAATGATAAGCCCCCGCCAATCCATGGTTGCGTTAAACCACGTTTGTTTTCCCTATGTCGACGTCAAAGCTACGTGACTTTGCTTTTGATCAAACGCATTATCCATAACTGCTTGCTTCGCTAAGACTTTGGCGTGTTTAAACATAATGATGGAGAAACAACAGACAAGGGGGAAGGGGGATGTCTTCAACATGCAATCATTAGCAACTGATAGGGCAGTGCCCTGGTAGTACTTTGTGGCCGTAGTTATACGTTGCTTACTGAAAGGTGTTGAGTTTCAATTGTTTTTGACTAGCAACCCGATTTTATTTGCTTCAGTTTCGTCTGGACTGCACGCTTGGGTGAAAGGGTCGGGTACACCGGTGAGATTAGTGATGTTGCTGTTCTTACAAAAATTAACAATTTGCAATTTCTCGCTTGTGAACAGGAACCATTAGGCCATCTCCACTTATTTTTATGTTTACAGTCGTCCGACCGACCCCAAATTTTTGAAATTTGAAAAAAAAAAAGTAGAAACAGTTATTAATGTATGTAAATAACATGCTGATACAAGTTGATTTTATTTTATGGCCCAAGTAAATCACAGTAAAAGTAATTTTGGAAAGGGTTTAATACAATTTATAACTGAACAGTATTGTTCATAATTCATAATTCACTTCAATTTCACAACACATAATTCATTTCAATTTCTATTTCACGAGTGGGGCAACTGAACCCATGCGGTCCGGACACTGATGCATGCATGCGAACCAGTTGTCTTATGTTTCAACTCAGCATTTACGCTACAAAGCAATAAATTTACGATAAAGAAAAACACTATACGTTAAACTAAAGCGACATATCGTAAATATTATGCACGCAAAAGACTAAATAGCCGGGTTTTTTTTTTACCCGACCGACCGACCCTATATTTTTGCTCGAAAACGACTGTAAACATAAAAATAAGTGGCGATGGCCTTACCTGACACTAGTGTATCAGGCACTCCATGAGTGGCAAGCATCTTTCTTGGCCCTTCAATCGTGGCCTCACATTTTGCTGTGCACATCAGTATGACTTACACCACTACCCATCTCGAGGCTACAATTAGGTAAATAAGAGACCCTGCATATCCTCTAATCAAGTCAAAGAGTTCTCGGGATACTCTCGTGGTTGTAACAATACTTCAGGGAAAGGCTTACGAGACTCAGCAGCTACTGCAGGTTCTTACTACCCTATCCTGATTAGCAGGGCCCCTCTTGATAACAGTCTTGATTGACTGACTGACCACCCTGTCGAAATAAAGTTTTACCGATCTATCTAGCATCGATGTTGGGCCACCAGACCAGGCTTCAGGCCACTGTTTTCACTCAAGTGACACGGGAATACGTTTTGTACAATTCTTACATTTGGCCCACAGGATGCAACCACTTTCATCACGTAACTCATCCTTTCTGTTGAAGTAGCAGACCCGTCGCCAAGAATTTTCATGTTGGGAGGGGGAGGGGGGAGGGGGTGAGCCGACATCATAGTGGACTCGTGGTATAATTTGTTTGGGGGAAATTTTTATATTAACACCCGAGATTGTATTTACTATGTAGATTATAGAGATTTAAGTAAAAAGACCTTTTTGAAAAAAAAAATATTATTTCTTATAGCAAACTTTACATATTAACTGAGTGGACTGCTGCGGACGTTCATGGCCGTGGGGGTGCCTGCGCACCCTGTGCACCTCCCTGCCTACCGGCCTGAGTAGGAAATATTAACGTCAGAAAGGCCCACTAACGGCCACCCTGTAATAATGTACCGCCCATACAATCCACTCTTGAACTTGTTGCGAAGCAGGCGTAGCTCAGTTGGTTAGTGCACGGCCGTCGGAGCTGGAGATCCTCAGTTCGATTCTCGGTGACTCCAACGACTTCTTCGACTTTCCTCCGATCTGTGTAGCTTTAGCTTTAAATACTCATAAAACGGAGCACTGACAGGGGGAGGGGGGTAAAGGGCGCCTCGAGGGCCACAAGTTTATCGGTTGTATTACTGTCACGTGTTACCTTCGTTAAAGAAAGTTACTTTACCTTTACCTTCGACTGGCCTTTTGTCAATAGTCCCTAAAAGGTTGATTGTATCTGCTGGGACATGTACAGTTCTCGAGATAATAGTAGTGGTAATCTACCTAGACCATCTGCTTGGCTTTTATATTTGCCTGATTTGTGCAAGAGGTTGTTATACGCTTGCAACGTAATAGCCCATCTTCAAATTTTTGATACGCACGTTGATGCCGAGTTCTGGAGTTTCTCAAAAAAAAAAAAAAAAATTTACAGGGAATGCCCGACCCCTCCCACCCCCGGGAATATACCTACACCATTCTAGAGTTGTATTTTGATTGGTCACATGTTACTGTTTAGGTTTAGGGTTGGTCGTGCGTTTCGTTTGAATACACCATTTTACTAACGCAAATTTTTGCTATATCCATTCCCTCGTTGGGGCTAAATGTGCCGTTTATGTTCAAGTAATGTACTCAAATTTGACCGAGTAAAGACTTTTTGCCCCCGCAAGATGGTGTATCGGTACGGGCTGGCTCAGAACATGTAATTAAAATGGCTTTTTCAACGAGCTTCAGCCGTTTAGATATATCATATTTGAGCTGTAATGCAGTCAACTTCAAATAATAAATCAAATAATCAATCTTTTACATTGTCACAGAAGAAAAAAAAGAAAGCAATTGAAACTAGAAACGTGTGGCAATACTTTTGTCTTCGTTTTGGACCATGTTTGATATTCTCAGCAACCAAAAAATTAAGCTTTATGGTTAGGTCAATAAAAAAAAAAGTTGGTTAGCGTCCTCGCCCGACCACTGAAAATCCCCAGACCCATTTTTTTAAATTTTATTTTCATAGATTTTCTGTAAAAATGTTTTAGTGATATTGTACGACTGAAAATATTGGTCGAAGTCAGAACTACTCGTCCAAAAACTAGCCAAATCTGACCAGATCTTATAGTTTTGAAACAAACTGCAGTACGTTCGCCACGCTTTTCCTATCCGTGTCCATATAAATGTATATGTAGTAGATATGTTTTCATGTATTAAGTTAATAATAGTTGGATTTCAAAGAGAAAATTAAAAATCCTCTCTCCCGCCATACAATTATTGAAAGAGGACGCTAAACAAATATTTTTTTACTTGGCCTTATCTAATCATTTTACATTTTTTTTTTCATAAAGATAAAGATTCCATTTGACATGAGGACTTACCGTTTTGTTACAAACGCCCTAATCGCCTTTCAAATGTTTCAGCTTTAGAACGGGCAATTATTTGGATGTAGGCCATGAATTCTATTCATTTTTTCGATATTTTTTCCGTTGTAATTTGTCTGGTTTTTTTTGGCTTTACATAACGTGAACTAAAATCTAAATCGACCGATTCTATTGATTTTACTATGCAGATTGCATCAGAAAGTTCAAGTTGCGTTCATCGCCCTGGGCAACATTACTGTTTACAATTTCTTAGTACAGTATTTTCAACAAGAAGGGGCGTTTATTCAATAAAGAGAGTTTCTTTTAAGTTTCCAAAGGAGAGGGACACTTTATTCGGCTTGACCCGTTTTTGAGTTTGGACTGAGGCTAAAACAAAAGGAGTAGCTAAATTAGAATAAGCAATGCAACTCACAGCCCATAAAAAAATGTTACTTTACTGTGAACAGCACAAGCTTAATACGAAGGCCGTTCTTCTGATACGAAGGTTGTTAAATTAAAGGAACTGGTGCACGAATGGTCACGGGGCATCAACACCAAGCATACCTACTTCTACCCGCTTAAACGGATCCATCATCATCCAACATTGTTGAAGTTAGAAGGGAAAATTTAAACAATCAAACCCATTCACCGTCGTTCAATATTGTTGGTTCAACAACGATTGGGTTGCGAGAGAAGATCGAACCTGTTGTGTCCAACAATGTCGAACGATGTTGGACGAAATGTTGTATCCGTTTGAACTGACCTTAAGAGCTTGGAATGAACTTTAAACCAGAACAAAATAACTAACAATTCCTTAAATATCGAGATAAGAGTGTTCCATCTACTGTTCTTGATCATAAAACTCTTCACGTCGCAACAGGTTATTATCAAGTCAACTGGTCATTTATCTCAAACAAACCAAAAACCAGCTTCAAAGCATAAAACTAATGCGACTGAAGCAAATTTCTGTACAACACCGGTGAGAGAAAGACGCTAAATACGTAGGTTTATGATCGCTGGGTTATCACCAGGGGATTATTACCAGAGGCATTATAACCTTGGGGGGGGGGGGGGGATAACCATGAGAATATAACCAGAAGTTATAACCAGGGGGATTTAATACTGGGGGCTTTTAACCAAGGGAATTACAACCAGGGGGGCTTTTAAACAGGGGGTTATAACCAGGGAGGCTTCGTGTGGGGGATTATAAGCAGGGAGGCTTATCCAGGGGGATTATAACCATGAGATTGTAGCCAGGGGGACTATAACCAAAGGCTCTTATAAGCAAGACTTTTGACGATAAAAGGAGTTTACAAAAAAAACTAAAATTATTTACGTATGTACAATTACAACTCTTGATGTCCTTTCATGGTCACTCGTATAAAGGAAGGAGAGTGAACAGAAAGTAAACGAGGAATGCTTTCCCTCATGAAAACCACCAACACAATCTGTCCCTCTTCTTGGTCCTGTACATATTGAGCTGGCAACCGTTCTGTCGATTGATGGGTCCAGTGAGGGTCTTACTAGCTGGGCCGGGGTTGTCGAGGCAGCATCATCCTTGGGGGGAACTGTCCTGTGAACAATACAGTGAAATACCTATTAAAATTGAATTCACCAACTGACTTGTACCGCAAACTTTTTAACCAAGCAGCCACAAACCAAGATCACAAACTTTACAACCTTTTACCACCTAAGAAGTGATCAGTATTGTCTTCACAGACTCATGAACTTTAGCCTCCTCTAGATTAAAACCTTGATGTTTATCTTAAAGTATTTCTGCTTTCTACAGATACATGTAGGCCACTTTCGACTTCAATCCAGGGCTTGAACTAAACCGGCCTCCAAAAGGCAAAATGCAGGCCAAATAATCCATTTCCGAATTATGCTTCAATTCAAGTGAACAATAACTTGAAGTCAAGGGCAGGTGCTAAGAAATGCAGCAAATGTATGGAAACTTGGCACCTAACCTCGACTTAATGTTATTGTTTGCAGGAACTGAAGCGTAATTCGGAATTGGCCATTTTGGAAAGGGCAGGTGAAAACAAATGGACTACTGTACAAAACGAAAATAAAATTTCAGGCTAAAAAATATGAGTTTGTTCTACAAACTTATTTGGTTATTGTCCTCGTTCATTTATTTGTTGTTCACCGATGATTTAGTTGATTAACATTTCAGGACAGCACAAGCTGTATTAACAACAAGGGTTCCTGCCGCTAACATCTCACAAAATTTAAGACCTTTTTAAGACTTTGTAAGACCCGAATTTGGAAAATTTAAGACCTAATTTTTCTTCAATCTTTTATTCAAAAGTTGCAATACAGACCGATTTATGTAACTTATAACTTCTGCTCTATCATGCAGCAATAGTTTTGGCATCAGTAAAATTTAAGACCTTTTAAGACCTCAAGGATAAATTTTTGCAAATTTAAGACATTTTCAAGGCCTTAAAAATACAAAATCAAAAATAAGAATTTTTAAGACTCCGCGGGAACCCTATACAACAGCACCCAAATTGATGCAGTGAGTATGATATGGCAGAGAACCGAAAAGTAACACAAAGAAATATTCTTCTGAAGTAAGAATTTTATTACTTTGAAATCCTGGCACGCTCAAAGAATGTAGCTTTATGTTTAGAGCTTAAATAAAGGCTAAATCCTTTCCCGAGCCAAGTGGCTCATAAGGCCGGCGCTTATCTCCGGTTTCTGTAGTGTTAAGCGGATGAGAGTCTGTGACTTCCCCTGGACAGGACACTAATCCATCACAGGTTAGCCCCCAGCAGGAAGCTGGTACTCATTTACACAGCTGAGTCGATTGGAGCAAGTCGAGTAAAGTCCCTTGCTCAAGGACACAACACAGTGGTCTGGCCAGGGATTTGAACTAACGACCTTCAGGTTACGAGTCAGACACGCTAACCACTCGACCACTGCGTCACCGACTTATGTTTAGAGGGTGAAACGCAATTTGTGTGAAAAGTACAAAACAAGTACTTTTGTTTTTAGTTATATTTTAGTGACTAAGATCTTTTTTAGTAACTTTATTTAGCATTGCATGAATACCGGATCATTAACAACAGTACACGACTGAAGACAAACAAAAGAAACCTTCTTTCAGTTAAAAATTTATCAGGGTTGTCACAGGTCTTCAATTTCAAAATTCCCTGACTTTTCCCTGACTTTTTCCTGACTAATTTCAAAATTGCAGACTGAAAGAAAACACAACACTAACACAATTAGCCTCCCCGACTTACCGCTTGTATTACACTGAAAATAATTTTTTTTTAAATTTCTCGCTTCACAAGAAGAAAATTTCATGGTTAATTTATGACCATGGCCTGGAACTTCCCTGACAAAACGCAAAATTCCAAGACTTTTTCCTGATTCCAAGTAAAAAACTGATTATTATTTGTAAAAAACGAAAACCTTTGAAGAAAACGTAGCCATAACACGATGTTCTTCCAAAATATATCGATATAACGGGTCTAAAAGATGATTTAAGAGCAAGTTAGAGATTTTACAATTTCTTCGCAGAGGGAGTAGCAGACAGTTGAAGTTTTTATCAAGTTTTTGAACTCATCACCTGCAATTTTGCAATTTA
Source organism: Bergia puertoricense (assembly GCA_026167885.1). Lineage (NCBI taxonomy): Eukaryota > Metazoa > Cnidaria > Anthozoa > Zoantharia > Parazoanthidae > Bergia > Bergia puertoricense. The sequence continues at coordinate 1,165 of JANSTQ010011237.1, read as the reverse complement.
CAGCGAAACTGTTTTCGTTATGGTTCTTACATCACTTCCGTCAACTGTAACTATTCTAGCTATTCTATCGGCTACATGTATGCCAATTCCCAGTAGATAAAATTCAACTTTGGCAGTGCAAAGGTTGGCGGCCTGACTCGTGAGTTCCAACCCTGGCCCGACCACTGTGTTGTGTGCTTGAGCAAGGCACTTTACTCAACTTGCTGCAGTTGACTCAGCTGTATAAATGAGTACCAGCTTCTGCTGGGGGCGAACCTGCGATGGATTAGTGTCTTGTCCAGGGGGAGTCACTGACTCTCTACGGAAACCGGATAAGCACCGACCTAATGATCCACTTCACTCGGGAAAGGATTTAGTTTCAACAATAGTCTTACCTGGAGGAAAACGCGGCATTCCAAACATAGGCGGCATTCCAGGCATACCGGGCATTCCAGGAGGTCCCATACCCATCAACCCTGGTACCCCAGGGGGGAAACCTTGTGGTGGGGGTCCTGGGAGCAGTGGTGGGCGATCACCTGGCGGGGGCTGGCCAGGGGGGTGTGGTGGCCTTGGTAGTAAGCCTTGACCAGGAGCTGGCGGGGGCTGAAACAGTAACAAGGGAGGAATAAAAATAACGACAATGACGACAACGACGACAGTGATATAGGTAATGATGATAATGATAATGATGATGATAACAATAATAGGAATGATGATAATGATGATAAATATAATGATGATGATGATAAATGTAATGGTAATGGTAATCACAGTATTGATAATGACAATGATGGTGATGATGATAATGGTATTGATGATGATAACAATGAAAATGATAGTGATGATTTAATGATAATGAAAAATGTGATGTTAATGGTAATGATAAAAAAATATTAACGCTAATGATAATGATTATAATGATGATGATGATCATAATGATATAAATGATGGTGACAACCATGATTTAATGGTAATAATTATGATAATAATAACTATAATGAGAATGATGATAATAGTAACGATAGTTCACTGTTTCCCAAATCTCTGATTGTCTGAAATTTTCTCAACATATGAAAACCAGGCTTGCACGTTCATAGTTTCCCCATCTCTTCCTGCAGGTGATGATGGGGGGGGGGGGGGGGAGAGCAACAACAAGTTGCTCAACAATTTTGCCTTACCGGCTGCA
>JANSTQ010011126.1:4836-16658 GCA_026167885.1 Bergia puertoricense | reverse complement strand
TTCTAATTAAGGTAAACATCGCCGATCTCTACCAATATTTATCCAATTAACAGATCATATGGTAAGTCATTAGCCACAAAACGAACCATCTAACAATGATGCTGCAGTAATGCTACTTTACCTCTTCTGTCAATGACAGCTGCAGCTTGTTGATTTCTTCCATGTAAGCTTGGGTAATCTCACTGGCCTGCTTTTCGATTGTTGTTTTAATTTCCATTCTCTCCCGGCCAAAGTTGTCTTCAAGTTGCCTGTTTCTGCTTCGCAGTTCCATGATGTCATTCAACAGGTATTTGATGTCATTGGCAAGTCTCACCTTTGATTGATGCTCTTCTTCAAACCTCTTGCGAAGAACTTCCATGTCGTTATCGCCACCAACATTCGTACAGAAAGAGTCTTTAAGGTACGTACTTCTCATTTGCTCAGTGAGACTGTCCCTTTCTCTCTCAAGACGCTGCACTCGATTCTGGAAGTCAATGATCTGCTTTTGCAGTTGTGCCTTGGCCGATACTTCACTTCTAAATTTTACTTCCAAGAGACGACATTCTTCAAAATTACGTTTCTTCAACATGTCCAATTCCCGATCACGATCTTGAAGTATACGGTCATGTTCTTTGTTTTTTCTCTCGAGTTTGCGTAAATTTTCTTTGAGATTCCATCCTTCTTCATCAGATTCTCGTCTTATTTCTTCAATCCTGTCTTGCTGATGCTTAACAGTCCGCTTTAAATCTTTAACAAGTATGTCGAGCTTGTTTTTTTCGCGTTTTAGGTCCATGTACTCTTGTTCTCTGGCAATATCAAAGTCCATCTGGGCGCTGTTAGTTTTCTTTCCGTCCAAGTGTGCAAGAATATCTCTGAATTCTTTGTTCTCGCGTTCCAGGACTTCGATGTGGCTTTTGTACTCCGTCATCTCTGTTACGTTCGAAATGATTGTTCCTTGATTACTTGAATGGCTTTGTAAGGAGATGGAAGACCTTTCTAACGTTTTAAGAGATTTCGTTAACATTTCGTTGTCTCGTCTCAAGGAACGGATGGTTTCTTGCATTCTGGTAACGTTATTTGTAAGTCTTTCGGTTTGTTCTTCCAAAAAGCGACGATCTTCTTTCTCATTCTCATAAGCCCTCTCTTTATGCTCGTTTCTTCTTTTCTCGCCCTCGAATGCTCTTTCAAGGATCTCCTTCTCTCTCCTGACTTGGTCACACTTTGACCTGTAGTAATCCACATCTGCTTGCCATTTACATTCCATTCTCCCAGTATCCCTTGGAGTAGTAGGATAGGAGCTTGCGTCGTAGGACTGGTAAGGATGGGAGCATTGCTCATCACCATGTTGATAGTCTGGGATGCTGATGTTGGTGTTTATGGTATATTCTCCATTAGATGTATCTATTACGAAATCCTTGAGACGTTCTGAGCGGCAATCGTGTATGCTGCTAGCCAGCTCTGTGTAGCGGACTTCAAGGGTCTCCCGCTCTCTTTTCAATTCATCATATCTGCAAAAATATGAAATGATCTTATTAAGCTTGAGTTGTTTTGGAGAGTAAGGAACATTATAACATCTGCAGTAAGCCAAAATCTTTCCTTCCATTAAGTGTAGCCAATGAAATTATAGATAATATTCATGTTAATGCTCCTTAGAGGCCTATAAGATTATTCCCACACTAATAATAAATATGCTATTTTACAGGAAGACCACATCACGGTAGTTGGCTTTCTGTAAAAATGTAGATATAAGTCTATTATTATTGCAATTATTATTATTATATTTATCATTATTACTTTTATTATTATTATATATTAACTGATTAATGTTTTGTTTGTTTGAATTTTTATTATCATTGTTAATTAAAAACATTGTAAACTTGGAAGAAATGCAGGTAATATAAGTACATATATTTACTTATAGTATAGAAACATATATCGTTTACTTTGAATTTTAATGTAATATTTTCCCATGGGAATTCTAGATCTATTTTATTGTTGTTAAATTAACCTACCTCCCTTCCAAATACTCTTTATCCCTCTCAAGCCGATGGCATTTCTCTTTGTACTCATCCAGCATGGCTTGATGGTAGCAAACATCTTGTCTGTGGCAAGTTCCGTGTGAGCCGCACGTATGATTTTTTTCCCTTTCTCCTGAGTCAACCGTACCAATCACCTCCATACTCCACGAGTTGCCGTTTGACGGCTCTAACGGAAAGTCGGTGACCTAAAGTTGATCAAATATAATAGTTTATTTGATTTGGGGAGTTGGCTTGACAAAATGCAGAATAACTTTTTCAAATGCATTAAAACAAGCAGCCTCTACTGGTATTTTTTAGTACGTGCGTTTTGTGAATACTGTTGAATTCAGACTTCAAACTTGCAAACTCGAAGTAAAGCTGGTTGGTTGTCGAGTTGTTCAGAAGCAAAAGTAAAAAAAATGAACCAAACAAGTTGAAAGTAATCTTCTGTCCGAATCAAGCCCATTAGTTTGTTTGTAATCATGGAGGCCAGACACAACATGGAGACATTCTTTCATTCAATAAACGAACTCGCGTAGATTTTCAGAACGATGAAAAAGCTCATATCGCTGCATAAACTGTTGTAACTTTTAGCTAGATGTCACATGGAAATTATCCCAGTTCTGCAAAACTAATTAGTAAACATTTGTTTAGTTGTATGCCAGCTTATACGTTCTAATATCTTGACCATTCTTGCAAATTTTGCGGATCAAATAGTCTGTCCTATCATTCCTTCGTGTTACTCAAAAACGCTTATACACTAAAGGGGTACATGCCGAACAACTAATTTCAGAAATTAGATGCTTTGCTTTGTTTGAAAAAGATGGTGTCAGCTAAAACACTAACTCAACATAGAATAAATACAATAAAAAGTTTTAATAAAACGTACTATAATCGCCGCTGGTTGATTATGAACTGAATATGTCGGTTGCCATATACATATATTTTAACTGATACATTTACCAACCAGCAATGTTTTCAGATACGGTATAATTTTCTTAATTCTTTCAGTTTTCTTGAGGGAGGCAGCGTTGCCGAGCGGTTTAAGGCGCTGACTCGCAACCTGAAGGTCCCGAGTTTGAGTCCTCTTCCCGCTGACCACGCTGGTGTAAAAAGCCTTCTGGCCAGCCACCCTGCCAGTTGGGGATTGGGATGGCACCAAAAAGCCCCTTGCGGGGAGTTGTCTCCGAAAGTAATTTTATATTTTTATTATTTATTTTATATGTTTACAGTGTTAAGTAGAAGCCTAGTCTAGGTGATTGGGTAAATATAGAAAAACAAACTGTAGTAATCAAAATTGCTTAAACACTCACTCAGCCAAATATGTTTACATTTTGGAGCCAGAACTTAAACTTATTTAAAAAGTTATTTTCTCCATCGTTTCTATTTTGTTGTCAGATGAAAGCTAACACTCAAATCATCAGCTCTACAGCTAATCTGGTGTCAATCAACATAATATTAATTGAATCCGAAAACTTGCTTTTGTGCCGAATCAGGAGAATTAATAATAAAGTCCTCAAAAGACTGTGTGATTGTTTAGATTGAATGAAAAAAGCCAGTAATTTTTTTCTGGTGCCCTAGCCACAGAAATAAAAACAATATAGAAAGAAAACGCAAGACACCTGTTGATAGTTTGTTTTTCCTGTCAACAGCTCATAGTCAGCTATGCACGTAAATTATGTAGTTTTCTAACAAAATGCAAACCATTCTCCAAACGGAAACTTAAGCTTGGCATTTTAGTACTAGAAAATTTTATTTTATTTACCAAAGCAAACAGGTGGATTCTGTTAATAGAACAGGTGGGCGGATAAAGGTCGGGGCATGCACTAGATTGCCCATATAAAGAAAGAGGGTTGGTTAAAGGTGGGAGGGGCACAGCACTGGATAACTACTTATGATACAACAAAGTCTGTAAAATACGTTTCTATAGCAACACTTCGAAGGACTGTGTATCTGCGGCCTTCTTTGCACTAGCACTAACTAAACATACTAATTTTACACTTGATAACAAATGTCAAATTGTTTCATGTTTTCTCTATCTGCATCTGCAAAATATAGTTTGACATTAATTTCTCCTAACACGCGTCGTGGTTACCAATGAGATTAACTGTTAAACAAGAAACAACCACATCTCAGCCGAAACAATATTCTAGACAAGTGGTTTTTAATTTTACTACAAGATTTCTTCCAGAATTATTAATACTGTTCTAGATAGGACCCAAGAAAAACAGTTAAGATTTTGCTTAAGAAAAAATGTTGATAGACACTAGACCGTAGATTTTCATTTCCCTAATATAAAGAAGCAATAAGTATCTTGAATCTTCGCAAGATAATTTTTGTGTTTTTTAACTGCGAAAATGTTTTTTGAGTGTTTTGTTTCGGTATTTCAGAAATAGCAAAATTGTAATTTTAATTAAACGACTTCGTGAAAGTGTTAATAATAACGAAGTGCTAAAATACCTCATTTGTTGTTCCATCGGGCATGATCGTTCCCACCTCCTCAACTGTCCACGATCCCTGTTGATGTAAATCTAGTGGTACTTCATGTATTGCTGATTCCAAGGGGTACTCTTGAACAGTGTGCTCCAGGGGGATTTCCTCTACATTTGATTGAAGAGGGAACTCCTGCACAGTGTTTTCCAAGGGTATTTCCTCTACAGTCGATTCAAGAGGGAATGCTTGCACAGAGTTTTCCAGGGGTAATTCCTTTACCGTTGATTCTAAGGGAAATTCTTGCACCGTATTTTCCAGGGGTATTTCCTCTACAGTCGATTCAAGGGGGAATTCTTGTACCGTACTTTCCAGGGGTATTTCTTCTACAGTCGATTCAAGAGGGAACTCTTGTACAGTGTTTTCCTGGGGTAATTCCTCCACAGTTGATTCCAGAGGAAACTCTTGAACCTGGTTTTCAGTACAACAACATAGTTAAATGGAGAAATAGAGATAAGAAAAGAAATTTCAAAAAATATGTCTACTTCAAGAAAAACTAGTTCTGCTGATATAGGAAGTACATTTTGTGATGAAAATTCCTCAACAGACCTCAACAGACCTTTACATTGACTGCCATTCAATTTTTCCTTTAATACTTATCTTCACAGTTAAATTATAGCTTATATTTTTATTTATTTATTTAAATCATTTTGAGCCGTATTCCTCGATACTTGTTGTATTACGATGTCATTACTCAAGAAAAGATACGTTTACTCCAACCGTATTATTTGTCTCTCCCCTAACGTAAACGTAGCATGGACTCCTAAACTTTAACTTATATGGTAGTGGTTCCTATGACTCAGGCTTTGACAAAGCATTTGACATAAAAATTAAACTTTGTGAAAGATGCAGAAAACTATTTTTCAATTTTGTTTTTTAATAAACATTTTCATTGTGGCACTCAAGATTTTATTAGAAAACTACATAATTTTAATTTTATTTATTGTGACTGAACAGGAAACAGTTTTTATTGCAAATGAAAAACGGAATAACAAAAATAGTACCAACAAATACTTCTAATTTGGTTTTCTAAAGACTTGTACTTTACAGAAAATATAAATCATAATTTGAGAGTTCTTAGATATGAAAATAGAACGCTGCGGTTTTCACAAATTATGGCACCAGTCAGTCTATAAGAGGAAAGAGAATATAATTTTCAATATATTCTATCAAGTATAATTTAAACGTTTCTGTAACCAAGTCTTCATCAAAAAAGTAAAGCAACTGAGATAAATTTAATTTTAGCTATATTTCTGCTAGAAACAGACATACATTCATAACGAAACATTTAAGATAGTACCTGTTGCTTTTTCTTTATTCATTCAAACAGCTTGATTACAAAAAACAGTATTCGACACATTTAGCAGTTACAAGATGTCCTCATGAGTTAGAAGCAAACCATAGCCTTTCCAAGAGTTGAAAATTTAAAAAAAATCAACAATACATGAACCATAATTATTTTTGTAAAACTTTGTATCTATTAAAAACTTTACCTGGGAAGAATCCAGTGGATATTCTTCATATTCTGCTGATCCAATCGGAGTCTCGGTGTATTCACTTTCAAGGGGGATTTCTTGCACAGACATTTCCAGTGGTACTTCTTGTACCTGACTTTCGAGTGGAATCTCTTGGACGTTCACGTCCAAGGGACATTCCTGCACTTGTGACTCTAAGGGGACTTCCTCAACAGACTCGATGACGCCAACTTCTTCTACTTGGAAACCGCCATCCAATGGTGTTTCGTGTAATGACATTTCCAGCTGTGCGTCGGGTTGCAAATCTAATGGAATCTCTTGGCATGACATTTCAAGAGTCTCTACAGAACCACATTCTACAATCGCAATCTCTTGTACGGATGTTTCAAGTGGCATCTCTTGTACTGACATTTCTAGTGGGATCTCTTCTGATACTATGTGCGATGAGCTGCCTCCTTGTATTTCTGTTACTCCTACCGTTGACATCTCGACCGACCCTTCAGCTTCAGAATTTTCTTCAATTTCAATCATACCAACTGTTGTCATTTCAGCTCCTCCACAACCTTCTTGAATCATACCCCCATCCATCACTTGGACTGAACCACCATCCACCACTTGAATTTGTCCGCCATCTACCATTTGAATGGAGCCCCCATCCATCGTTTGAACGGAGCCTCCATCCATCATTTGAACTTGCCCACTATCTATCATTTGAACAGATACCCCGTCCATCATTTGAATTTGCCCACTATCCATCATCTGAACTTGCCCTCCATCTATCATCTGAGCAGATCCCCCATCCATCATTTGAACAGATCCCCCATCCATCATTTGAACGGAACCCCCATCCATTATTTGAAATTGCCCACCATCCATCATCTGTACAGAACCACCTTCCAACATTTGAACTTGCCCGCCATTTATCATTTGTACAGATCCTCCGTCCATAATTTGAATTTGCCCACCATCCATCATTTGAACTTGTCCACCATCCATCATTTGAACGTGCCCGCCATCTATCATTTGAACAGATCCCCCGTCCATCATTTGAATTTGTCCACCATCAACCATTTGAACTTGTCCACCATCTATCATTTGAACTTGCCCGCCATCTATCATTTGAACAGATCCCCCGTCCATCATTTGAATTTGTCCACCATCCACCATTTGAACTTGTCCACCATTCACCATTTGCATTTGTCCGCCATCTATCACTTGATATTGCCCATCTTTAACCATATTTACTTGCCCTGTGTCCATAACTTGAACAGTGCCATCGTTAATAACTTGCGAAGAGCCATCTTGCATGATTATTTGCTGTCCTTCGAAAACCATCACACCTTCACTAGCCATAACCATACCTCCGCCTTGAATCTGAATCGGCTGCCCTTCCGTAGAAATCATTTGCTCTGAGCCATATTGAATCTGCTGATTTTCATTTAGATTACCGGTTATTTCCTCCGAAGTTACTCCTATCTCTTCCGTTTCTACCTCGCCCATGTCGACGGGTAGGTAATTTTGATCAACGTGTTTCTTCGAACCTTCAAAACAAAGTGTAATTTGCATGTCATCTTCGAAACAACTTTTGCAGTCCTGTATTATGTGGTTAACCGCATCTGGTTGAGAATTAGGATGGTCACGTGAATCGTCTCCAGTATCTTCTGTCTTGAGCTCAATATCATTTATTTCGTCAGTATAGCTTTCATCCTCCTCAGTTTGCAATCCACTGTCTGTATCACTGTCTTGCAAAAAGCTGTCATCAACTTTCTCAACAAACAAAAAATTTCCATTGTCTTCTTCTACTTTAATGTCTGGTTTATCTATCGGTTCATTAATTTTTAACATTTCATCCTTAGTCTCATCTCTTGTTTGGCGATACATTTCATTTTGAACTTCTTCGTTTTCCAAAACCCTCTCACTTTCTTTGCCTGCATTGTTCTCTGGACGTTCATTATCTTTAATATAGTTCAATTCGGATGTTTCAACTGGTCCTTCATTTTTGTAACACTTTTGCTTGTTTTCCTGATAACTCTCTTGATTTACTGTTCTTTTCAATTTGCCATGCTCAGAAATTTCATTTTCTTTGATATCATGTTCTTCTAAACAATGGCTTTCTTTAATCCCGACATCAACATTGCCCAGAATTCTATTTTTACAAACGCCATAATCTCCGTTCAATTCATCCGCAAATTCTTGAAAATCACCATTCGCGAAGGCTCCATTCTTTCCCGGGATTTCATTTTGCTTATTTTCACTTGTGGTAAATTCTTTCCCATTTCCTATACTTACATAACAATTGCGGCCGCTATCCGCAGGCAATTCATAATCTTCTGGGTTCTGATGTTGGTTAACGTGGTTTTCCTTGGCATGGATTTCCTTGGGAAGGGGATTAGTTTTAATAACATCTTGTTCTGCGGGGAAATCATTTCCGTCTCTATTCAACTGGTTTACCATGTAGTTAGTGGTGGGTCCAACCTCGCAACCATTGTCTTGATAAGAACTGATATTTTTCCCATCACTTGATACGTACGGAGTGTTTTCTTTTAAATCGCACTTTTCTTGTATTCCAATTGTGTTTTTGCCACTGGAATTAACACCTTTTTTATCTGCTTCCACGTAATTTTGCTTTATGTGCCCATTACTGTCTGACGATTGAGTGGTGGAAGTGTGGTTTGCGTTACAAGTTTCTGTCCCGTCAGACCCTTTAGAATGGTTGACCATCTTCCCTGGGTCAGACGAGCTGCAAACTGGAAGAGCGACAAGCGAATTTCAACAAAATGATGCAGTTTTGAGTTTTGTTATATTAAACTATGCACTAGCGATTTATACAAACATTGACAGGTCCTGAATATATTACTCTTGTACTTCCCAAAATAATCAGATTTTACTAATTAAAAATCCACCTTTAGTATAATGAAACCATTTAACGTTTATTTCTTTTTCTATCACAATAAAATGGAAGTTGATTCCCTGCTACGACTTTGTTATACTGAGCCACAGGATCTTAGAAAAAAATAGGAGTAATGCTTCTTGTGGTTTGGCAGAGTTACCGAGTTTTTTTGGCCCTCTTATTTTTGTTTGAATACCAGTACCTGCTGGAAAGCGAAAATTTAATCAATATAAACACTCCAGTTTGAAAAAGGTTCTTGAAATATAAGTATAGTTCACTTTCGATTTGATCGTATAATTTGTCTACAGTACAGTACATTAACTTTCACTTTGTTAATCCAATTTGTAAGCAATACAGTAATTATGATTAATCTGTCTTAATCTCTTCAGTTATTAAACTTATCTTTTAGACGAATATATTGTTATGACTAGTTTAATCTTTTAAATTCTACATTGTTTTGGTGACTGTAACCAGCGTTCTGGCGACAACTTGGACCATGATTGACTTTTCCTGTCGTGCATCAATTTAATTATGGTTTAATTTTTACACAGATTTATCCACAATAATGTAGAAACATGAGATTTTCCGAACGAACTGAAGTAGATTATAAAATTGCCTATAACTAGCTTTTACCAGAAGCTCTTCTGATGCTACTGTACATTTGTTTTAATAAGTGAAGTTTCCTTGACATGTGTTGCTTTTACATATTTGGTGTTAACTGTTGGCATTTCGAGTTTTATGATTTTTTAAGACAATTACAACTGCCGGCTACCGGATATTTTTATCTACATCAGTCGTTTTTCAAACTTGTATTTTTGATCGAAATAACGGCTGAAATCTTCAATGTTTGTTTTGAGTAACTTTCGTTATTTCTAATTGTGATTTGTTTATTGTAAATAAATCACTATGAAATTGACTTTTTTTATACATTCTCTGAAGTGCGACGTACAGAGTTTACTAGGTCGTTAGTCGATAGAACACGTGTTTTTTCTTTTTAAAGAAATATCTAGGTAAATACTCGGTCTATCTAACTTTCATATAAAACAGTAAAACCTTAAAACCACAACTCAGGAATGTATGAAGAAAGGACGCTTGTAAATTGTTAAAAAGCGTCCTAAAAGCTTTGCCAAGTATCTGATTATTTTCAAGTTTACCAGGTGACAGGAATCAATTAACAATCAGTTGTTAGTATAATAGTAGCAGGTTTTGCATAGAAGTATCTGTCTTTGACTAGTGAACTTTAAACGGTTGTAGACTTGTAAAATATACCAAAAATTAAATCTTTAGTTTTAGTTTTAGTTGTTTTATGTTTTTCGTGTGAGTTTAGTAGCTCTTGTGAATTTCAAATGCCTTCCTTCCGATAATTCTGATAAGCAAATTATTCGATGTTTGACTGACAAATCAAACGTTTGAAAAGACATCAGCACAGGACTCAAGATGCTTTTCAGTAATCAACTTAAAACACCCACCACAATATTTCACGGGAAATATTGAGGATACATATCAGTTTTTTCAGAACTCATTTTTTCTTTTGTCGGAATGTCTTTGAAAATAATGATCAAAGTTAAGAATCTTCTGAGAACATATCTCAGGTTAAGGCTAAGTTAGGAAAGTTTATTTTAATGACGTTTGAAAACAAAAAGCGAGAGATACACTATACTTTACTGATTTGTGACATGTTTTCTGTGAAATATGTTGAAAGCGAGAGCAGTGCGGTCGCAAAATTTGATAGCTGTACGAAATGCTGCACTTATAAAAAGCTATTCCTTTAGCAAATCCAGTTCAGGCGTTTCTTAGGGACACAATTCGTACTAAGTATTTAAATATTCGAGATCCACTATACTTTACTGACTTGTGACATGTTTTCTGTGAAACATGTTGAAAGCGAGAGCAGTGCGGTCGCAAAATTTGATAGCTGTACGAAATGCTGCACTTGTAAAAAGCTATTCCTTTAGCAAACCCAGTTCAGGCGTTTCTTAGGGACACAATTCGTACTAAGTATTTAAATGATCGAGATTCACTGTACTTTATTGATTTGTGACGTGTTTTCTGTGAAATTCAATATGTTGAAAAAGAGAGCAGCGCAATCGCAAAATTTGATAGCTGTACGAAATGCTTCACTTATAATAAGCTATCCTTTAACATAACCGGTTCAGGTGTTTCTTTGGGACACAATTCTTACTGCGTACTTAAATATTAAGTACTTAATTACTGGGGGAAGCCATCTATGCATTGAACAAAAAGAACGCTTTAAGAACATTCGGGGCTGAATTCCTGAAAATCATTCGTATATATAAGGGAATATAATAGAGGGGAAAAAAGATAGAGAGAAATCAAGTACAAAATTAAATGTATCTTCTATCCAATCGAATAAATGAATTCTGAAGTTGTACAGGCAAAAAATTAGCATGACCCTACTAAACCTCCGAATGAAAAACTTCAACAGACAAACAGAAAAGAGAGATTAGTACAGCATACCCTACAATCTGAGGGCGGTGGAGACTATATCAAGTTTAAAATTTAACTATTTGTTAAAACATGACTTTTATAGGTATCGTATAAGTTTGAAACCACGTCTTTGAGATAGCAATTTAAGTCAGTACTTTAAAAATTCTGAGTGCTTTAGTGCAAAAGATAACTTTTTTTTGTTATGTCACGAAGTTAACTTCATAAAATGTAAGGTTTTTAATTGGGATAAATTGAAAAGACCGGTTGAGACCGTAAGGGATAGGTAGACTCAAGAGTGGTCTACCACTAACAATTTTCAAGTTGCAGAAATGTTGCAAGTCATCTTGAAACCAAACCAACTCTTTTCATCAATTCTAAACACCGGGTCCTTTAACATTTAAGTCCTAAGGGCAAGCAATGATCGAATCAAATTTGTAAAAGTCAGGACCCAAGTTCCTAAAACACGTTTCCAATTTCCATTGCCCTCCGTTTTATGAATAAAAGTAACCACCTTATAGACAT
>JANSTQ010011125.1:0-25492 GCA_026167885.1 Bergia puertoricense | reverse complement strand
CCGTTTCAATCATAACCGTAATCCGTTTCAATCATAACCGTAATCCGTTTCAATCATAACCGTAATCCGTTTCAATCGTCCTTGAAATTAAGCCATCCTTACCATATTTTCAATGTTAAATGCAGAATTGTCCTTGATCTATTTCAAGCAATGTTTTTTTTTTGTATTTGATACGTCTTTTGCCAAAAGATAGAAAGATTGCCCACATACACCGTGAAACAACCCCTCTGAAGGAATCAAACTTGAACTTGAGGAATACTGACAAATGCAAGCTTATATCATTATTTATTTGTATGGTTATACTATAATAAAGGTATTTTTTAGTGACAAAACAGTATAACTATAAGCTAGCCAGATAGTTTTGCCTGAGGAACAGTGTACTCATATCTTTGGCAGATTCAACCTCGTAAATTGTTGTTGTTTTATACATAATTATCTCAGTAAATTATAAAACTTTCTCTATCTTAAATTTCCAATCAAATATCAACATATTTGTAGCTAAACCTGCTAGAAATTATTATTGTTTTCCGAAAGAAAGCCTCCCTGCTAGCTCCAGGAGAATGTTAAGTTGTCACGATTGTCGACACTAAATACCCGCGTGTAAAGCTCTGGCCAAGCAGAATCGCAAGTAAGTACAGGCTTTGACTTTCAAACTTGCGATAAAGTGAAAAAAGGTAAAGACACTTGGTTTATCGAGGGTAACACATTTACATCCATATCGAATCCATAAGACACACTCTCCCATGTGGCCCTTACAACAACACCGGGAATTAATACCCTACTCTTATGGAGAAGTGCCTGGGTTCTTTTAAGTCCCTGAGCATTTTAGGGGACTTGACCAACGGCTAACGTCCCTGTTCGCGGACGGTGTGGCAAATGGAGGTCACACAAAGTTCAACCCCCGGCCAGGCCGGGGCTTGAGCTCGGGACCTCCTGGTTGGCAGTCAGAAATCTTAACAACTGTAATAACCTCGCACACACATGCGCTTCGTTTAGCCACCGATTTGCATGGACGTAAGTTGACTACCAACAAGCTAATGTAGTGAGATCAAATGATTGTTGAAAGTCGGTGCACGTCAACGAAGGTTGATGGCCAAACGAAGCGCAAGCTGAACACAAGTTATAAACTTGCATGGAATTGTATCTTCGTTTCTCAGAAGCTTAAGTCAAGAACCAATATTTTTCCATTATGAACCTGCGATAGGTTCTTATTTATTTGCTATCTAATGTCAGGGACGGATTTTGAGGAAATCCAAGGTTTTTGGATCCGCCCCTGAACGTCAGCTAATGGTGACTATTTCCAAGATATATTTAGCCTGTAAGTTCTGATCAGTAACAATCTAGGATTTTGCACGTGGACTTCTACTGTTTCATGTTTTATGCGAGCTTCAGATCAATAGAAACCCTATGTTCTTGCAGATCTTCGAAATTTTGGGTAGTTCGGGCGATGGTACACAAAAAAAAATGAGAATTTACTTAATTAATGTACAAAGATAAGAGCAATTTCCGAACAACTTGAGGCTAAACTTGCCAAACTAAATCATATTTTTAATAGCTGACTAAAATTAATTGGGTTTTTATAAAATAGAAAAAATGTCTAGCTGTGCAAGGCCGCACGTTACAATTTTCTACTTATATTTTCCAGTTTTGATAGTTCACAATGTCAAATACAGGCATGCTATTTTTTAAAAAAGATTAACTTTATGAAAACAATGAAGCTCAAATCGCCCAAAATTTAAGAAATATCTGAGGAGTCACTGACGATGTACTAAAATTCGTTACTTAACCTAAATCAGTAATAAAACGCCAAAGTTTTAATGTTTGCGCAACATTTATTTTAATTTTCTTTCTTAAATTTTTAACCATATAAAACTAATTGCTAAAAAATAAGCAACTCCACATCTTGTGTTTTGTTCAACTATTAAATGTACAGAATTAAATCTGTCCGTCGATCAATGAACTTGTATTTTCAACGTCCAAACAGATTGAAATTGGCAACATGACACTTGAGTTGAATAGACATCTTCGGTACAACATTGTGGATTATAAAAACAAGAACAGGTTAAGAACAAATTGGGGCTGAAAAGCCTAAAAAACTAAAAACGATGAGCCTCCGTCAAAATATCTGGTTCTTATATTAAAAAAGCTGAAGCGTGTAAACAATGAGTGAGTGATAGATTATGTTTTTAAGAAAATGAAATTCCTCTTGCGAATATCTTTGGCAAAGCAATGCAACATTGTCGCAAAAATTGGAGTGCTAGGGAAAACTGCATGGGGAATCGAAGAAAACAGTTAACTAAACATTTCTTATCGAGCTGCATGTTGCAGCTACATACGAAAGTCAGTTGTGCCGTATGTGGCTGCAACATGCAACTGTTTAAAAATAGCCGGCAAAATGACTTGTGAGCAGACAGATTTGTGCCAATACGGCAATGACTAAATGTTTTTAAAGTTCACCACTGTTTGTTTACACATATATGTGTATTGATATTACGCCGATCTTATCCTAGAACTGCAATTAACATGCTCCTGGGTATATTTAAGAAAAATCGTTCTCCAAACTACGTCAGTGTCTGAGTTAGAACTTATATTTGACTGAATTGTTAAGAGTAGTTTCATTTAAAATGCATACGACTCTAATTGCTTTTTTCTGCTGAAATATTTTGGTCATTGTCAGTAAACCATAGGAGAAAGAATTTTTTTCTGAAAAAAATTAAAGTATTTGGCATTCAAAGTTGTAATCTTGGCCTCAAAAATTGTCTGGGATCTGGGTCCGAATTGTAGGCTGATGACGTAAATATCTGGGAAGTGTTCTTTGTTAAAATCAGGTTCGTTCGATTGTTGTTAATAGGTCTAACTTTAGTTCTGTTATTTAGCATGACGGCTCAGTCCTTACATATTAGAGATACAAAATTACTCTTCATCATTATGTATCAAGATTTTGACAAGAGTGCGGCGCATTTATTGGAAGAAAACAAACCGTTTAGCCACGCCAGGTCCCAGAATGAACAGTATATCTGCAACTTACAATTTTAACTGCATTAAGATGAATTTTTATTAATTGAACGTTATCTGACTCATGACTAGTTGCTTCCTGTTTCTTTATTTTCCTTGGGTTTATTATGGAAGCCGAATCTTTATATATTCATTTCGGCGTAGTTTATAAATAGGTGGATTACGTCATTGTTTTCATTTGTTTCATTAGTATAATACAGTGTAAGAGTTAAACAAAAACTGTCCTTAAATCGAAAAAACATGGCGCAGCTGTTACTAACCAAAGTTTAAGCTCGATATATTGAATACTTTTGGAGTAATACGTCTTTGAAAACCTTAAAAAACGTTGAAAATTACAGATATAGTATGACTGGACGGGAGGAAAAAGTTGCTTCCAGTTATAAAAATCTCTTTAGATTCGGAATATTTCAAACGTTCATTTCTCCGAAATTATACGATATATCACGATAAGATTTTCAATGACAACCAATTGTGCCGTCTTCCATCGAATTATGAATTTATTTCGTTGAAGCTGAAGATGACTTCAGCATATGGTCAAAATTTTAACAATGACGTCATGTCAACCGAAACCCGCCTGTATTTCATGTGCATGGAAGGCAGTTACCAAACAGTCACGAGTGTGTGGGAGAAACAAAAAACATTCCGACAAAACTGTTATCAAGAGGAAACGAAAGGTTTCGGAATTAGAGTATATGGTATCTAAAAAGACACGGAACTTGCAAATACTTTTCAGTTTCACACGAATCAGTTTTATTTTTATGAGAAAGCTTTCTATTTTAAGACACCTAGAAGACAATGTTATAGCTGGTTTAAGGCGAGGAATGGTGAGGTCGGGATTAATTTGTTTGACAATCGCTGACCCGTAGAAAATTATTTACCACGTTCAGTGATTTTTTGGTGTTCATAAAAGAATTTCTACCAAAATTTTAAGTACAGAAAACGAAATTATTGATGTAAAGGGTATCTGTGCTAATCCAGATAACTATACATTCGAAGAAACAAAAAATTTATTGTAAAAGCTAGGCTAAAAATAACGTTTTTTCGCCTGAGCCATTCGTGACTTTTTTTCAAACATTTTTCTATAATTGCAACAGAAATTCCCAAGATACTACGTAAACATGCCTATAATTTGGTTGTTTTAAGGACCATTTTAAAGACACAAAATCTCTCTTCACGGCGCAAAAGAGTGGTAAAAAAAACTCAGAGCTCAGTAAAATTTCAGATTGAGAGTTCTTTTAAGTTGAGTTTTCGTATGAACCAATGGCAATGTAAGCTCAAAGAAGGATCATCAATACTACTACAGAAGTGTTTGGATTATTTAGTGCGAAATTCTGTAAATACTGTGCTGCATTACAAATAGTAAAACAAGTGTTTTACCAGAGTTTTCGTTGGTATAAATCTATTAAAAAAAACCAAAATTATCCACTACCTTCACTTCAGTTGCTAGATTCCTTATGCAACGGAAACAACAGCCTATTTCCCTGGGGCTACATATTATAAACCCACGCACTGAACTAAAATTAAATTAAATTAAAATTATATCTATGGTTCCGGTCACATACCTTAAAAAGAATTGAGTTGGAGAAAGGGTATTAAATATTCTATTTTATGTTAATGGTTTTCGTAATAAGGATCAAAATATGGGCCTGTCAGTCACAGCCTGTAGGCTTAATTGATAATGATTATCATTAATGCATATGAACGTACGTACAGCCATTCCTTCGGAAAATGTCACAATAATTCACTAATTGAGTAAAACATCGAAAGACTGTTTTTTATGTCACGCAGTTTTATCAAAAAATTACTTTATTTTAAAAAAATAAAACTAACTCGTCAAGTTGTTTCCAGCATTTTACAAAAAGACTTTTAAAAATATATTATACAATAATTACAAAATGATTACCATGCCAGTGTTTAGTATCAAGGCAACTGTATATCCATCGTTTATCTATAACAATTAAGTCTATGTTTTTTTCTGTTAAGGAGTTAAACATTTTCTGTACGTTTTGAAAAAGAAGTTTAACAAACAAACTAGTTAGTGTGTACCGCAAGTTATTAGTATATATTACGTGTATATGACGGTCTATATGAACGTAGACCGTCATTAGCAAATGTATATAAACTGCATTGACGCCCGTGATATTAAACTAGCTCCAAAAGAGAGGACAAGTAGATTCACAGTATCGAATCAAGATCTGTAATTTAAACTTGGTGACCGGAACCACAGATCTTATTTTGCTTGGCCTTCACTTCAAATGTTGTGCAATTCGTTCCTTTTCCAACTAATTTCGCTAAACAAATCAAAATAGGTACCTAGTAAAACATTGCTAACGGCAGAAAATAAAGCTTTAAAAAGCCGTTTTATTTAGTGCCTTGTGCATGATATGTGCATCAACGGTGCAACACAAATTTGAATTTATGGCTTGTGTAGCGACGTTAAAAGGAGGGGAAATGGGGGAGAGTGGGAGACGGACAAGAAAAAGAAGAGGGAGGGGGGAAATCACTTCCACCCTTCTCTCTTTCCCCTCCCCTTAACGCCGCTAGGCTGGCTAGTGAGTTTATAAATGACGTGTGTTTACAACTGAGGTAAAAATCAAATCTCCAACAATAGATTTCTTGTCGTTTTCAGAAACAAGATGTTTTGTCGCAGTTTAACATGATTTTAAACATGAACCCTCTTTTTGTTGTCAATGGCTTCATTTCTGAAGGGATATTTTTGTTGATTTCGTTATAGTTACGAGCTTATCTTGGTGTCTTCCAGCATGTGAATTTCCTGACAAAGGATGGGTTAAACTTGGAGGAAGGAGGCTATAAGTCTACAAACAACACTTAATCCCATCATCTTCCACGCAGGACGTGTGTTTGTGTGGGAAGGCATGCAGGCGAATTGAAATGGTTTTGTAAACAAGCTAACCATACTGTCAGAATCTTTCCTTCCTTTTGTAATTATTAACGAAGGCTGTTTAACAAATAACTAAAACTGGGTGACTTATTCTGAAAAAAGGAAGCTTTATGTGTTGGTGAGTAAACTGAATATAAGATTTGATCAACAAGGGTTGATATGGTGTGTTTTTCGCCGTAAGGTTGGGTGGAAAGCTGACGTTTCGAGGGTTAGCCTTTCGTTAGGGCAGTTAAATTGAGCTGGATAAATTTTTTAGAACTTTAAATAGACTGAAGTGTATTATTATTACAGAGCATACTTCTACATTTGGTTCACGGCAACTCAACAACGACAACAAAACAACAATAACACTCCAACAACAACAATACTCCAATAAACAACAACAAAAACAACAACCACATGTTCTTTTACTGATAAGAACCAGATATTTTGGCTGAGGTTCATTTCCTGTAACTTTTTGAACATTTCAGATGTACTCGAATTGTTCTTAAATTGTTCTTATTTGAAAAATAAATAAGATTGCTGTAGTTTAAAAAACAAAACTAAAATTAACACAACCCCGCGTCAGAGTTTAAATTATGGCAGCAAGATTCAAATGAAAACACATTTTAGCGCGGGAGGTAAAACCTACAGTAGGTTTCAGTAGCTTTTCATGGTTCCGATCCGAATTTTCTCCATTTCTTCCCAGCTTAAGATTGTTCTCTTAAATTGTTCAATTAAATTTTAGGCGATCTGAGCCTCATTGTTCTCACAAAGTTTTTCCTCTTTATATGTACATGAATAAGTGTGTAAATTAAACGGTACACAGTAATTGATTGCATAGTATGTCCATCTGTCTTTTCTTAAAATGTTTAGCATTACCATAATGATAGTTTTACATAGTCCTAATCAGATGTGTATTTTATCTATTTATTTTATTTATGACATTAGTTGCAGGTGGAGGCCAGCTGGGATGATTCAAAATAATTAAAGAGTCATTCACAATTATATCGATTACATGAAATCACTAATAGAAATAGAAGCTTATAACACCGGAAGTAGTAACTGCCCTGTGTTCTTTCATTTCTAACCCAAAAATGACCCTTGGAAATAATAAAAACAGCCTTTTCAAACAATGGGCCAATGGAAAAAGCCGTAGTCAAAGTTTTAAAAATAGTCCACAAATGACACGAAAGAAACTTAAGTGAATTGACTGTGTCATCATGAAGCCTTCATCGATTAACTTTGTCGAGTAAAAGAAGCAATTCTGGAACAGACTAAACAAACAAAAATGTCCCACCACATCTGAAAAATGTATTTGCTAAGCGATTAGTAAAACGGACTAATCGACACGTTTTGTACATTTTTTAGAAATATGCTGGTTAACATAAGTGTATGTAGTAGTTTATCATTCAGCAAACCTTAAGATTATAGGTGTGTTTAACGATAATGGATGTATCCAGAAATCCGGCTTAAGAATTCTATATGTTACAAACTGTGAAGAAACTTTGCGAAGGACATCGATAATAAGTTTTTTTGTTGACATTGAAATGCTGGAGTAAATGTAAATATAAGCTTCATTAACATGTTCTTTTGACAGAAATTACTAAAGCTATTAAACTGGAACTATCAGTTTTAACACATCATTGTAACTAATCTTGTAAATAAAGCGCAAATAAAATCAAATAATAATAAAATAAATAAATTTTTAAAAAAACTGGAACTAAATTTTAAAAAAGGTCAATATATCTATGTACATTCCTTCGGCCAGACACGGGTACATGTGTTATAAGAAAAGTATTAAACTATGTTTTTAGTGTTTAATACTTGCAAGTACAATGGAACTTCAGCATTATTGGCTGAATAGTGGTGCTACAAAACATGCTAAAATATGGATTGATTTATCTTCACTTTCTTTTAGATTTTTGAAGCCAGAATTGCATGTTCAAAAAGCTTTTAACTTTGTTATTTAATCTTGTAACTAAATATATCATTAGGTTTTCGTATTTAGAACAGTCACAAGGAAAAGAAGATTTTCATTTTCTATTTTGATTGATTACACAGAGAACAAAATCTTTGATCTTTGGGATTTCTATCGTCATAAATAGAAGCTTCCAGATTGCTTTAGAAATCTCAAACGCTGACGATCGTGGCCGTGTATTACATAACGGTATGAGAACTTGCTGGCCATTGGTCGATCTTGAAAATTTGACTACAATCTTCATAAACTGACTACTCTTTGATAATAAAGTGTCAGACCAGCATGCAAGTTTTAAAATTTGCTTTTTTCCAAATGACAAGGGTTGCATATGAGAAAGCAGATAACTGATCTTTAAAAAAAACAGACCTCTCACAGCGAAGGAAAATAATAGTCTGTGGGGAAGTTAGCTAGGAATAGTATACGATCGACAAACATAGGGATCGGAATGAAAGCAATTGCTGAAAGTTTTTAGCTTATTTGCCTCATTAACTTTTGCTTCAACTATTTCACTATTTTGAATGTAATAATTCAATGATCTGTCATTCAAAACCCTCTTTGCAAAAATAGAAATTTACTTGTCAAACTTTGAAGCTTACGATTTAGCCAGATGGTTTCAAAAGAGAGAGTGCACTTTGTGGATTTATAAGAACATAACTGTGTTATATCTTACGTCTGACGGTATCACACATGAAATTCTAATTAGACTGAGAGGGTAGTTGGATAGGCACTTTACATTGAGCAAAACAGATAACCCCGGTATCGTCTGAATGCAATCAAAAACCAGAGGAGGTCTTCAATGATTCACTTTCCAAAATAGGTCGGGATGCAGTTGTTAGATGTTAAATAGTTCGCGGTAATACACTAGTAGTTTCTCTTTCCGTTTTGTTTGTTATTTTTGTTCTTCACGTAAGGAGCTATCGCAGAAATAAATCAGTCTGTGGCTAATGAACATTGAAGAGGTTTTGAGACTTTTTATGATGTATTCCGTGATGCCGAACAGCCGTAAAATCACTCATGCTCTTTGCTTTGGGCTCTCTCCTAATGGGTTTTGCAGCTTTTTCGTGTTTCACTTTCTCATACTAGCACTCTCGAGTCCCCGAGATTACTAGAAGTATTTCCTTTGGAAGAAGACGAAAGTTATTAATATTACCCAACTTTCAAAAATTCAATGAGTTAAGTTGTATTTATTATAAGACTAAGAAAACAAGTGCAAAGAAAACAATTACAGGATGTCATCCTCGCCATTTCTCTTTTATTAAATGCTTCAAACATTAAAAACAAATGAACCAGGATCGGTCTTATGTATCATGAAGAAAGATGATATAGAAACATTATCAGCTGAAATCCATTAAGTCAGGGGCCGGAGAGAAAACAGCGCGAGTGCTTATTAATCGTTCAGCCCATTGTCTCGTCCTGAACCTGTTGTAGCCGTAGGCCAACGCGCTGTCCATAAATCGAATCAAGTCTCGTGGCTCGTGTTTGTTGTGCGTGTGCACGTTAAATATACGGGCTGCAAGTGAAGTTATTGAAATGCTCTAGCTATTAATTAACCTGCACATAAAATTTCGGCAGAATCAATCATCTCTTGTGGCTGTTTGGCTACCTTATTCAGTTATTATTCCAGAACCTATAATTGATTTATGTGGCTGTAGACTTCTGAAAATTGCGGGAATTTCCTCCAAAGAATTAGCCATAACATTTGACTAATAAAATTTCTCTTTCTTCGCCAATTAGAAATCTGACTACATTGATAGAGGTAATTGTTTCCAAACGTTCTCCTCGTCTGAGGGTAAATTTGATTGCATTTTTGATAACTGAATCAATGGTGTGAAAGACGTGAAAAGTGGCTAAAAGTAGATAACATACAGTCAACGCCTCTTCAATTCGAAATAGTAATCATTTATACCAACAGTGGTTCGTTGTGACCAATAGAGTTTCGTGTCATTTAAGCTACACATTGTAAAGATCCAGGAATCACAAAAAAAATTGTATGAATTTTGAAATAGCCCATGGCTAAAGCAGACGATCGACTCGACACTCCTTCAGTAATTATTTATTTGTCAAAGGAAATTCACGCGACCGGTTTCGCCCAGCTCTCGTTTCAAGTTTTCCCACAGATAACTGAATGTACGCAGTCGCAAGCAGTCACCACTGACATACTATTGGTCAGATTATTACTTTTTTCTAAACAAAACTGAGTCATTGTTTCTGCAAATCAGACGGATAAACATTTCTGGACGGAATATCAGAACAATAAACTTTCGTTGAGAATGATGATACTTGTAGCTATAAAAGATTTTAGTTACTATTTTATCAACGTCCTATACTGATGTTGGTGTGAGGCTATTAATCTTCGATTGAACTGTTGTAGCGTGAAGCTGTTGGAAACTTCGGAGTTGCGGAAAATAAACCGAGAACTTATTGCTTGTAGCCGACAGTGTAGGACTTCCTGATTTCTACAATCGGTGCAAATAAGGCCAAATAACGGAGAGTATATTAAAAAGTCTTCCGGTCAGTCGAGAGTGTAGTAATTGGATCGAAGTTAATATGGGTTCCTGCTATGAAAGCTTCTTGTTCACAACATCCCGCGCAGTTATTCCATTCTTGAAAAATGCCAGCCTTGTTATGTCTTACACAATCTTGTCGTGATCGTGTTTATTTATATCTATTTGTGAAAGGAAATAGCTCCACTACCAAATTACTATGAGTCTACCCTGGTGGCCTCACTTTTAAGACAAAATGTTATCGCATCATTTACTACAAGTTCATTCAACTGTAGAAATCGTTATTCTAGTTGTCACTCGGCCTTGCAGTTTGCCTTTGTGATAAATTAAGCAACTCGAGATAAAGATCACGTCTTGGTTTATATAGTCGAGGTGAAAACAAAGGTCATGAGAGACTGTATTTTTATTACGTATTAGTGCGTTCAGAGAAATGGAGAGTAATTTATAGCTGTAAAATCAGTAATGTCAGTCAAGAAGACATTGCTACTTAGCTTTATCTTTTTGCTTAAACGAAAACCACTTTTGAGGCAATCGACGAAAACCTTAAAACAATACGGCGTTAAACTATAGCCTACTTATAAAAGAGCGAAGCCGAACACTTGCTTCAATTTTTGGTTTTTACTAAATACCATCTTCAGGAGAAAGAAACGACGAGAAAAGTTTTTGTTGTGTCCTTTGAAAAAGCCTGTTGTTTACTGAACACTCGGCAAAATCTTGCAAGGAACTTGGTAAATAACTTAACTGATGTTAAACTTAAAGTTGGGATATAGTTGGACTCACCGATCTCCCCGCGGCATTATTGTGGATGTTTGTGGCAATTATCGCCGTCTTCTTCCTTGATAGTTGGCGTCCGTTAGCCACGGGATCAGCAAAAGTCTTGGACAGCCA
This sequence comes from Bergia puertoricense, assembly GCA_026167885.1. Lineage (NCBI taxonomy): Eukaryota > Metazoa > Cnidaria > Anthozoa > Zoantharia > Parazoanthidae > Bergia > Bergia puertoricense. Next base: position 14,223 of record JANSTQ010011125.1, on the reverse strand, counting down.
AACACCATAGTTGACATCATCGTTACAGCCGTTCCATTCCCAACGGACTCTGGAAGAAGCTCTTCGACTTACCTGTCTGTCGTCGCACGTACATTCACTCAGGTTTCCTGAGCTGCAAGACTTACTGACCGAGTGGACGAGGGCAGCCGATGTTATTGCGTGAACAAAGGCAGCTTCCTTGCTTCCTGTCATGCAAAACAAATTGGAGTCAAGTTCATTGCATATTGTCGGTCAGAAATGACAAGAATAAAAACCAATTACGCTGGCGAGAGCGTTAGTTTTTCACTTAAGACGGATTAGTCTTGTGAACCCACCTTGAAGGACCCCACTGAACACCGACGGAGCATTCACCGTGATGCAATTCCACCGTTCTTTACGAAACACTCTCTGGCATTCCTCTATAGCTAGAACAGCGCCATGGCTGACGCTGGGGATGAGGTTGGGCTTGTTTTGGCAAAAAGATAGTTGTTGCGAGGTAAGTCCTGGAACATTCTTACAACCAGTACCTGTCACATTCTGAGGTGCCGTTGTGCCAACAGAGGATATGCCCAACCACCTTCAATTCAAGAGAAATCATTATTAACGTAAAAAAGCTCACTTTTTTAAAAAAAAAAGTGAAGCCAAAGGCAATGGACAAATTAAAACGCCAACACTAACAACCAACTCGCCAACGAATCGCGCACGAGAAGTGCTAGAAATATCACGATCGTCTCTGAGAGTCTCTCCATTCTTTTTCGCCCAAGCGGCCAATGTCAGTTACTTAGGGAAAACTGCTTTAAACCATAAATACACGGGGTACACGTGATACTGAGGGATTTGCGATTTCGGCTTGCTTTTTATCGTCACTCTCATCGCGCGCCAGACAAGACTGTCAACATGGATTTGTTACGTCACTGTATTGGCTGCTCAGTGCACTATTAAGTTATGATAGCAAAATTTTCAGTTTGGAGTTGTAATATGAGAAATGCGGAAATGTGGTTAGCTACGGAAGCAGTTGTCAAAGATGTTGAAAGGTTGCAGTTCACAACAAATTGTGTCCAGATTGAAAAAGTTCTTAGCTCACACACAACACAAAATGTGATTTTTACAGAACCCATTAGCTAGTTTGATAGAAACATATTGACTGTTTTCATAAGCCATAATCACTTGTAACTACCAACCGAATCAAAAGGGCAAATATAATTGGTATTGTATTTTCATTTTTAAAATTACTTGCGTTAGTTGTGAACAGTCGTCTATATCATTATGTGGTAAGCACTAGAAACAATTTATTCGTGGCTATCCATAGTAGACAGCTATTAATAAAGACTTATAAATACAGGGCTTATGGCTACACGATATTTGCATTTCAGCGATGTCAGCTAAAAGAACCATATGCCGCTAGAGAGTTTTGTAAGACCCCGGTTATAACTTTAAGTTTTGTTGTTGATGTATTGGTGAAATACTCGACGAGAATTGTTAACCGTGGGCGTAGGTTGGATTGTAAAGACGTAATATTCCTGGAATTAATCATTTTAGTTGGATTTATCATGTAGAGCTCATTTTTTTTTGCCGAAGTTTAACGGTGGCTTAATAATGTTTGCCATGCAAAGTGCACACATGCATGGTCCAAGATTCAATAAAACTTTATATAAATTAGGCATACTACCTCACATTTTTATACAATGGATATATTAAATACCTAGGTGCGAGTTGGTTGTCACGCAAAAAAAACATAGGGTGGCGCACCCGCTTTCTAAGAGAGACACAATTATTATTTTGTAAAATGTAGCAATGATTTTTATTTTGTTGTAGATGTTCACATACATACATACGTACATACATACATACGTACATACATACATACATAATACATACATTTTTACATACATACCTACGAACATAGATACACTGATACACACACATACATACATACATACATACTTACTTACTTACATTCTTAGAAGGAAGTTATTTTTGTTTTCTAATTTACTTTTCTTTTTATAAATATTTCCATTATGAACACAAGAAACTTCAGTAAATACGAGAATCTTTCTTTCGTTTCGTTGTGGTGTTTCATTTTTTGATGTTCTGTGAATTTAGTATTTTAAATTAAAAAAAGGGATAATTGGTGTTGCTGCATTAGCTGGTTTCGAAATAACAAAGACAAACCAAAGTTTTCTCGCGTTTTATCAGCATTTCCCAGCAATTATATTAATTTCAGAACATTTTTTACATGCAAATCTAAAAGGGTGGCCGAATTTTTTTATTTGATGTGGCAACAAGAGCGATAACTTGATCACCACTCTGCAACATTTTATACTCCTGTGGTCAGGTTTGGCATGTTACGAATGTCTCCCTTGGAAGGATAATTTTTCTTTGATGTGGCTAGTTGCCGAGAATATTGGCCTTCACAGCCAACTCCTCATGGACCAGACACAAGTTTACAGTAAAGTGGAATTGTGTTGACAAGTGTGAATTCAAAAACAAATGGAACCAGTTAGGAGAATAAGCCATCCTTGACATCTTTACTAACATCCGTTTTTCTATTTAGTCTACGTGGTCGCCTTAGCATTTCAGAAAACTCCCCTCTCAAATTCTCTCTTCATGTTCGCTGTTGGCTGTTTGAGGGCAAAGTCCCAACAATAGTGTTGGAAACTGACAAATCGTGTTTTGAACAAGCAACACGAGAGGGCGGGTTGAACAAGCAAATCATTACCCACTTGATAACGGAGATTTTGTGAAACTAATACTCCGCATCGGTTTCGTTTCACCTTAATGTGCAAATTTTCTTGGAGCTTTGATGGGAATTAAGGTGTTAAGAGATGCAATTGTTTTGGACTTTTCAAGAACGGTCATTAATTAAATTAGAAGACAGAACTTGTGAATGGTCTCAAGAAAAATTCGTTATGTAACTTTGCAGATAGGAAAACGATTATGGTTTTTGCTAAAATCTAGCAGAGATTCCATGCGTCATTTTGGTGTATGGGTTTCAGAATTCAATTCACCTCCTGTCGCGAGTTGATTGCAGCCAAGCCCTAAATTACTCTACAGTTAACTCATGTTTGCGAATCTGTGGCAATATATCTCCCCATAACTTATTCGAGGAGCAAATTTCTCCGTGAAACACAGCCAGTGTTTAAAGCCGTTTATTTCATTTAATTAGCTGTTCACGATGGTATTTCGATTTATTGAGAAAGACTAAGTGAGTGTCAAGAGAAAATCAATTAAACTGCTCTTAAGTCTTTTGCTTGTTCATCAAGATATCTTCGCACCTTTCATTAAAATACTTCTGAATTATCAAAACCTGACATTTCCCCACAGCATGACAATGAAAGAAAAGCAAGAGCTCGAGTAGAAATTTAGTGTTGAGACGATAGAAAACACCCCGTGATTACAGTTTCAATTTTAAGTTTTTGTGATGAAAACAATTAAAATATCTTTGCTATAGAGGTTTTCCAGATAAAAAGAATATGGTTAAGTGATAACGGTAATTAAGTAATCATAAACAAATCAAACACCGACACCATAATTATAATAAAGTTGAAAGGCACTCCTTACATTTTGGCCAACCTACAAATACAGATGGCTCTGCGCCCGATGTAAATATATATAATGCCTGAATAACGATATCCAAATTATAACAATCCTAACTTTTGTAAATGACAAAAGATAAGCTCCGGCAAACCAATTCAACTCAATTCTGATGTCCCTGCCAAACTAAAATTTTCCAAAAATGTTTGTTGCACTGGTGGGCTGAAATTAAGTGAAAACTTACTCGCTGTCTTGTTATACAGCCTGATAGCTTTTGGTAAAGAAATTAACAGATTGTAATCTAGTTCTACAGAGAGGTCTACGCTAAGTCCCCTGCAGTCTCACGACGGTAGTCAATACACGGTGGAGGAGTGGTAAAATAATTAGCTACTCATGTATTCGAGTTTTTTCAAAAGTAATCACTTAAATCCATCTATCACGCCCACAATGAAAAACAAACAGTGACCAGAACCATTTCAATAGGGGGATCGTAACGCGTGAGCAGAGTCGGCACAGAACACGCTGCTCCTGAGGAAAGAGAGCAGACCGCCACAGAGAAACTGTGTTCTTTAATTACTTTCTTAAGAAGCTGTTAAATGATTGATGAGTTAGTTATGTAGCACAAAAAGGAGTGAATACGAACAGAAGCTCGTGAGTCGGTGAGACCTTCTAAACTGAGTTTCAGTTTCTGATCTCAATTATCGAAGTCTTGCATTTGCAGCTTTTGCAGCTTTCACCACTTTCCGCCTAATAGCGATTTGATTCATTATTTTCCCTAGGCAAAGACACTTGAAAGTTGAACAAACTTTTAACCAAACTGTTATCACGAGAAGAGTTATCGAATTAAATTTCAAATTTATACTAAATACTCGAATAAGCGTGGCCCATATCCTCGCCGAAAAGCTTGCAGAATTTCAGAGGGTCACTGCGCGTCGTTTTTGTAACACTCTACTCGAATGTTGCCTCTTATGCCCACTCGAAACAAAACCAATCAATAAGAGGGAATCTTGCTTTTGTCAAACCCAACTACATGCAACACCCAGAGCACGAGACTTTGAAGCATTTTCAAGATACTTTAAGCTATTATCAGGATTCTTTTTTTGTGGAAAGTTGAGGAACGCAAACGTCGCCAATGACGTGGATGTAGAAAAGAGCTCGGCGCACGACCCCGGTCACCTTCTTATCTCAACTTTGTTCTACACCAATAAAAGGAAAGGGAAAGAGATCGTCCACTACAATAGGACTACGATATGATGTTCCAATAGTCCGAAATTAACATTAACATTAATCTTTATTAAGTTTCAAATAGCAAAGCTAATCCTGAAACTGCTCAGATGTTGGCGTAACAAGCGGTTTTTGATGGAGGAGGAAACCGGAGTACCCGGAGAAAACCTCCGACGTCGGAGAAGGACCGCAAACCCAGCTCACATACTTCCCCGGCCGGGAACCGAACCCGGGTCGCATTGGTGAGAGGCGAGTGCTCTGCCACTACGCCACCCCGAAAATTACATATTCTTGGCCAGTGCCTCGAGTCTCGATGTAAATATTTTACCCTCAATAAATAAAGTGTCTTTACTTTGATTTGCTTTAGTTCACTGCAGTTTCAGTTTCGTTCGCGAAACATTTTTGATTAGGACATGTTTTATCCCTCAGTTTCATGTGTTACATATTATATGCAATAATAATAAAAAATAATAATAAAACCTAAAAATTGATGGCAGGCGCCTAGTATACCATTTATCAAAATTTTGGTGTGTTCAGGAGATGTAGTGTCATGTCTAATATGACAGCTTAGTGCTGTGTATGAAAGGGAACTTCGTCAACTTCTATTGCATGAACAGATGAAAATCTCGGTTACGTGTGGTTTTCTCAGGTTTCATTTTTTATATAAAATGGTCAATTGGAAGTTTGTAAATGTTCCTTTGTAAGTCCACTGATGTTCCCAAACTCCGTTTCATTCCCACCCTAAAAAACCGAAACAAACAACAATCCATTCCATTTAAGGCAAAAATTGGGTGATCGTTATACAACTCTGCAAACTGTCGTTTAATTTGAAACGGTTCAGATCTTTCAGACTTCCTAATGTTATTGAAATAGGAAATGTTGCTGTTATTTTTTGTTCATTTAATTCTTTAATTCTGACAGTGCCAAATGATTATGTTTAAAAATACTATTTTAAAATAAATAGACTTTAACTGCATGTACAGGTACGTCGTTTCAGGTACGAATGATCACATCCTTGATGAATCTCGAACTAACCTCTACGGAAATTAAGAAAGGATGATACATCTGTGAGAAACTTGTACCTGGTATAGATTTGCTATGACCAAGGTCAAAACCAAGAATCGGTTAATAAGTTCTTGGACACTGGTATGGCCGACTCAAGCTAAATAAATGACTTAAACTACTATTATCATCGCGTCTAATGCTATTCAACCAGGTTTTTGTCCCGACCTCTTTATTTGAAAGGTTAAATAAACGTTAAAGCTATTAAAGTAGATTTATTTATACCCATTTTTTTTATTAATGACATATTTGCCACAGAAATTTTTACGTTTTGCATTAGTTTGACTAGTTTAAACTGCAAATTTAATATTGCGACATTATTTGGAGAAGTCATGCAGGTAACACTGAGCTCATTAGCTGAAATCGATTTTAGCGGTTTAGCACGGCCATTGATCCATACGTGCGTGCATGGTTTGTTCCAGATTTCTTAAACCATTGTTTCCCATTATGAATTACCAATCTCTGTCCATCTACATTGAACACAGATGATATTTGGGAAGCTTCCGCCAAGTTTACGAGTTTAACGAGTGATGTCTTTGGCTCAAACAGTATTTGAATTTTAAAATATGTGAACTCACTTTCGCAGGTTAAACCTCCCAAGCTAAAACATGTGTCAGCCACAACTAACTTCTTGGGAATTCCAGCAACGATGATTTGACACGTTTTTAACATAGTTTTTTTTATTCCTAATTATTGAATCCCGAAGCAATTAATGGTAACTAAGTTCACGCGTTTTTTCAATGAAAGGAAGCCACGATCTCTTTAAATTATTTCACATGAACAGTCGTGCCTAATTCTCCAAAGTTTCTTTTGAAAATCCTCAAAAATCATGAAAGGTGACGAAGTTTGATGATTCGTTAAAACGAAGATTCCAGATACTGGTAACATTTCTATTTGGAAGGGAAAATAAGCCACATTTCTAGCCTAAGCAATGAAACACTGGATAAAAAAATCACAAATTTACGAAAAAAACTGAATTTACAAATGCTCAACTTGGGTTTATTTAGTTTCGACGTCACCGGTATATTGCTGGGTAGAACGGTTTCATGGTCAATTTCAACATTACTGACCAATGATGACTCAACGGATTCGAGTCGGTCAAATTTAATTTGTTTCCATAATACCAAGTTCATATTGATATTACTTAACGAGGCCTTATTTGACTATCTTCGGTGCCAGAGGAAGGATTTCGCTCATAATACCATGCAGAACGCTAAATATCGGAAAGCGTCCAATATTTTCGCCCGGTATTGTTAGTGAAGTCCTTTCTTTTGCACGTGGGGTATTACTGGACTAAAGGCTGTAAAGTTGAACCTGGTATATATGTAGACTGGTATAAGACTGATTTAGTCTATCATTTCAGGTTGACGTAACTTTCAAATGTTTTCAAATAGCTGGATTTCGTGTCCCTAGATGAAGAACTTTCATTTTAAATTAATTTTGCTTAACCCTGGGTTAAATTTTGCCCACTTTCGAACAACCAGACCCTCAGGGATTATTTTTTGGCCATGAACAAAAGATTGTGGCCTTATTGAGCAGTTGGCTAGTGTCATCGTGAGAATGACCGCCCTCTTCATCGGGCGAGGAGTGTTTCCCCTATAGTGAGCTATATGGCCCAAAATTGGTGCTCGCAGTAGATGAAAGGCAGTGAAAACTGGTATTTCAGTACATGAAAGGGTCGCTTAAACTAGCATTTTACTCTTTGAAAGGGTCGCCGAACACAACGGGGAAAATAAAAATATGATGTATGAAAGGGTACCGGTTTTTGTTACATATAAGAAAAAAGATGAATTTTTCAATGTAGGAACATCGAAGGGGTACCATTTTTATATCGGACATAATGTTAATGATATGTGAAACAGTGAGGGGTCGAGCCTTCAGGCGGATCTCCACCATATAAACCTTATTGAGTGTATCCGACCTCCCATATTTCTCGGAAATTGGTTGAAGAGCGTTGACTTGTATGCAGTTAAAGCGTTAATTTGTAGCTGCAGTCTGCTAGGGTGATTACCTTTCCCACGGAAAAATAATTCACGGAACGGATCAAAAATACTGGTTTTGTAACCATAAAACAACCCTCTTCAATTTAGTGTTGGAATTGAATATAGTCTCTCCTCACACTCATTTCAAATTAAGTTATGTGACTCATTTCGTTTTCAAAGCACTACGATTTTAATCTGAAATCACACTTAAAGAAAACTTTTATTAAATTAAAAACCATCTGTATGAGACATCTGCTTAAGCCTGATGCACGCAATTCAATTGACAAGGGAACACTGGTTCAGTCACGTAGTATTCAACCGGTTCAATACCGTGTGATGAATAGAAAAACAGTAACACAGAAACTGCCTTGTCGGTGGCTTCTTTGAAATGTCAAAACTCATATTAACCAGAGACCACCGATACAAACCTCTAAGCATAAATTACTCAAAACCAGGAGCTGATAAACGACTGTTGAGTGACCAAAAATTTGTGATCATAATTATAAATGATGGGGTGTTTCCGACACGGCGGCACGTTAGATGCAGGTGGACCAACATCAGAGAATTTCATAGACTTGAGCATTTTACGTTTTGTATATGTATGTACATTACTGCTGATGTTTTACTAACTTACAGCAACGTAAACAAGCTATTAGTGAATTTACTCGTGAAAAGGAGGAACTCAGACAATCCTTTAAAATTGGCAACGTCAAATTCCGCTTTCCCGCTCCCAGAAGACAAGCAACATCCTGTAACAGGAAGCCCGTGCTATAAATGAATGTCTTTGATCTACGTCATGGAGCTAATTTTTATAGACTTTATGTGGGAATTTTAAGTTTTACCGATATATCTGTGAATAGTAATATCAGTAAAGGAATATTGACTTACCTGAAGGATTGTTTGTGTCTTTATTCCTCTGAAACAAGGAATTAATTTCACACCAGAAAGACGCAAAAGTCAAAGTTCTAATTTCATTATTGTACAGAGATATCGCGGTAAAGTTCGAAATTCACAAACACAAAGTCTTGTAAAGTTTGTTCTGCACCACGCACGCATTTTTTTTATAAGAACAACTCTATAAGAGCAATGAGGCGAAAATCGTCCAAAATTTAAGGACAATTTAAGAGCAATCTGAGACTCGAAGCTACTGACAATGTTTCAAGACGAAATATTGAAATTTGTTACTTAACCCGAATCAGTAGTAATACGCCAAAACTTTAATTTTTTCACAACATCTATCTTCCTAAATTATTGTTTTATCATGTAAAATTGATAAGCAACTCCAAATGTACACTATTAAATCTGTCCGCCGATCAATGAACGCGTATTTCCAACGTCCAGACAGATTGAAATTGGCAACCTTACACTTGAGAACAATTTGTGGCTGAAAAGCACAAAAATTAAAAGAAATGAGCCTCGGCCAAATATCAGGTTCTTATAAAAAAATAAAAAAAAAAGCGTTTACATCAATTCTCATTCATATATAGTATGGGCCTCCTGTGGTGACTAGCATTGAGCTAAAGGTATGAAAACAGAGTTGACATCTCAAAATTTCTTGTTTATTTTGATTGTCCATGTTGACTTTTCACTCACTTGTTTCCCCTGTTTCTTTTCAAATGGTCTCAAGATTTGTTTTGCAAGTTAGCTCTCAAAAGATCAAGAGCCCATTCCAACCCATCCTTCCGGAGGATACAGCAACATAACGTTGTTTACTGACTTTGGAAACTTACAAGCAGTAAACAAAACAGTCAGTGAACATTTAGCAAAAACATCACACCCAGAACGTGTTAGATGAGGAAACGAGTGGTAGTCAACAGCTTCAGTAATGCAGGAAGTAAAATCTCAAGTGTGTCCTTTGATCAGATCCTCGCACACGTACAATCGCGTGTTTGCATTTCCTCTTACGGTACTCTTGTGTATTTACATGTTTTGATCAGGCTGTGCATGTCGTAAAGGTGTAAGACTAGAGTAGGAACACTAGCTGAAAAATAAAGATCTGTTTTGAGTGGATATGAATCAGTCTGGGAAAAAAATCTGCTAAACGTTCTTAGTAACGTAGAGCCAAGGAAATGGTCGCCTATCCCCCAAACCAGAGGATGACGTTTGAAGGGTGGACGTCACTGATGTTAATGTGTAAATTAATTTTACATTGTATGGAGTGAGGAAAACCAGAGAACCTGGAGAAAACCCCTCACAGTCAGATTGAGATCAACAATTTAAATCCACTTTGGAAGTGAAAGGAAACAAGGATTGATCCTTGGGTCTCGGTGGTGGGAGTCGCGCGTGATGAGCATCGCACCCATCCTGACTGTGACGTAGATTAAGGAAGGGCTCCACAGAAACCGCTGATAAACAGTTTGCCGTAACAGCACTTTTTCCTGATCAAATTACAGAAAGAAATACCGAATCTTATTCATAAGCAAAGTAAAGTAAAGTAAAGACACTCATTTATTGAGGGTAACACTTTTACATCAATAGGACTTACCCTCCCACGTGGCCCTCACCACAACACCGGGGTTACCCTACTCATTTCGGGAAGTGTGTGGGTTCTTTTAAGTCCCCTAAGATAACACTTTAGGAGACTAGACCAACGGCTTAACGTCCCCGTCCGCGGACGGTGTGGCAAATGAAGGTTGCCCAAAGTTCAAACCTCAACCAGGCCGGGGATCGAACCTGGAACTTCTGGTTGGCAGTCGAACCCGGGACAGATATCTTACTAACTGTGCTAACCTCGCAAATATGTCAACTAAAAATGTTCTGTTGTTGTTTGTACTGATGTATTTTGTAATCTCCACCTTGGCATCCTTGTTGTGTCGGTGTATTCAATTAACGTTTATGGTTGAGAATAGAAAAGTTGGGTAGTTGATGAGTCGTTTAGTGTGAGAACTATCGTAATAAAGAGTTGATTCGTGTACCTCGTTGCTGCAAGCGAGTGAAATCCCCTTTATCGCAAAACAAAAGGCAATAACTATAATGTGACACAGCAGCTGGAAAAAAGATTATTAGTTCAGGTTTATCCCTTCCATATGGCCCAAGGATGTCTTAAACGATTCCAGTTTCAAGTTTCTCATGCGTTCTCCTCATGGCTCGTCAAACGAACGTGTTTTTTTTATCCATATCTTCCTGTTACAACCACCTTTGTCTTTGCCCATCAATTTTCCATCAGTCACATTTCAATTTGGCGCTAATCCCTCTGATCAAAGTTTCCATATGACAATTTCGTATTTTGACGATACTTTGGATTAAACATGAAGAAACGCAAATTTGAATCATTGGGTCCTTGTACCATGGTTAAGAAAGATTCACAAATATTTTGAGATTTTCTAGACGTAATTGTGGAGAAAACGATCGACGTTTTGAAAAATGCAGCATGAAAATATCATTATCAACAAAATGTAAAGCTCCTTTCGATTGACAGGTCTTGCAGGCAATTGTTGAATTTTAAGATACAAAGTTTAAGTATTTCATTAAAACAGCCTCTTTTATCATTAGTATACTGTTGGGTTAACTTTAGAGAATTATCGTGTACTTTTCTTTCGTTTACGGTAGAGAAAAGGCATTGATAGGAAACTAAACAACAGATAATAAAAATACATTTCCAGCGTCCATGTAAGCTATCTGTATGTCATTCAGCGACTCTAGGAGTTGTTCTCCTATAAAGAACAAAGTTTTTAGACCGGAAATTCGCCTCAAACGTCTGTAAATTATACACAGTACTCCATAACAACCCCAAGTTGAGGAAGACTCACTTTATTTCATCATTTTGGGATATATTTTACCGAAGCAAATGGATTCTTACAAATCACCCGGTCATTTATATGATATACAGCACGACTTTCTCAAGAAACGCCACTACTTCGCTATTTATTGAGTCGAAATATTTTACAGTTTCAAGCTGTAGAACCTGTGGGTTTTGAGGTTTTAAAAACAGGAAATACACATTCTGAAAAAACTGTTTTATGAGTTGTTTACTGCACATCCACACAGTGGAGTAAACATGTCGCGTCGTACGTGATAAAATGCTATAACAGCACAAACAGTCGTTTGTCTTTGGTATATTTTTAACAGATAAACAAACCCAGTATCGCTGGTCTCTTGTTGTCTCAAGACTTCTCCATTATTGAAAACATTTTTCACATTTCTCGAAGGTTTACTCTTGTTCAGGGTATTAGGCAGTAGACAGACACATGGCTTCTAGTTACGAATTTATACCTAGCTCTTTGTATCAAATGATTGTGTTGAGGTTGTGTGGCGAGGTTACTCAGGACTTACGTAACCATGGTAATCACTAAAGCCGCTAATAACTACATACTTTAATTTTTTCAAAAACTATTTTATAACGTATTGGTTTTTGAAATTTAGAAAATGAGAGAAGGAGAGATAAATTGTAAAAAACTAACACTGAAAACTTTGTGACAAACAGGTTTTACGAAAAAGCGAAAGAAAGCGTTTTTAGGTACTTACACATATTTACCTGAAAACTTCTATATTGTAAAATGTTTCACTTTTTTCCTAAGAGTGCTCAATACACTGAGTGATGTAGAGCTTAATAAATTATATAAATAGAGATGGAAACGTTTTAAAACATTTAAAATGCTAGTTAAAAGTTAGTGACTGCAGTTTCACGCTTACCTGAAAACTTCAAATTTTATTCTGTTCATAGACATACGTTCATTAAGTTTAACAACATTTTATCGAGGGGTTTCAGAAAATTTGATGACCTCTTTAAATACTGTAAATAAAAAAGGTGAATGTAGCTGCCATGGCAACATCATCGGTGTTTATAAGGTCCTTATAGATTATGTGAAATATATAAACATATAGAGCATCAATTGAAGAGACACAGTAATATAATAGTTTAAATCTCATTTCAGCTGTTATTTCTACCAGATGATCGGCTCTTGCATGCTAGGAACGACTGACTGTATTGATCAAATGGCATCATCCCAGAAAGCCGCGTGCGCAAAAAATGATCTCAAAATGGCCGCCATTTTGAATTTCAGTCGTTGGTTTTAAAACAGTTCTAAGTTCTATCAAATTTCATTACCTTTGAATACATTTATCAGCTAAAGTTGTGCATGGGCTAAAAAGCAACTTCTTTGTTGAATGTAATTACCAGAACTTGCCGGTTTAATAGTTCATTTTACGGAATTCGTTACATTAGCAAAACGAGAAAACATTAGCGATCGTTACTAATCTCGCAACGCATTCTGGGATGGTGCCTTTTGGGCAGACCTGAAAGCACGCACTGATTGGCTTACTCCAAGCACGTGATAAATGTCCGATCATCTGGTATAGCCATCTACCTTATAAACTGTGCCAGTATTTGACCCAACACCCTCTCAACATTTGATAGTTAAAATGTTAGGATCGTTGAACGAGTCTCGCAGAGATATATTGGTGTATGTCGAATCATGTTGGATGGATATGTCTTGTTGATCAACAAAAGTTGACTATATGGTATGTTTTTCGACGTAAGGTTGGGTGTAAATCTGACATTTTGAGCATGAGTCCTTCGTCAGAGTAATTTTCTCGAAACGTCAGCTTTACATTCAACCCCATAGCAAAAAACATACCATATATTCAACCTTTGTTGATCAACAGTTCATATTTAGCTTACTCGCCAACGCAGAACAAACAGTTGTTTTTTTCAAAACTAGGTTTCCATGTTAGATAAATTCTGACTTCCTGCAAACTTTAATCCAACATTGTTCCAACTTTTATTTCTTTTTGAAAACACTAGGTTTTAGTTTGGCCATTTGAAAGCTCGACTCAGCATTTATGCCAGCTTAGCATCACACTTTTCTTATTTTTTCAGACTTCTTGCTACAAAATTATGCAAAAATGCTAGCACGATGTTGCGACCATTAAACTGCGCTCGCCCAGCACCGACAGCATGTATCATCCCAACATGACAAACAACTATTGAGTGAACAGTTATCGAGTTGGAACAAATACGGCACGGATTTGAAGAGATCTTTGTAACAACAACCTGACTATCAGGGGCGTACGCAGCCTATACGCCTGCAGGCCCGGCCTACAATTCTTCTTGGACAGCAAAAACAATTTAAAAGAGAAAATCTTTAACTAGAAAAGTTTAGATTTACTTAAATCGTTGTAAGAATTAAAAAAATCTTAAACACCTTGTATGAAAAGGTATAAAAAAAAACATAACAAAGACCATAACATATTTCTTTAAACGGGGTAATGATACAACTGAAAACGGGAATTGTCTTAAGTTCAATATTGCTTTTATTTTTTTTTAAATGTGTCTCCTCAAGAAATTTGTCAGTTTCATGGTCAAAGGTCTTGTATATCTTACAGACAGTGCCAGATATTAAACCTACTATTAGAATGCAATTTTAAGAGTCTGTATTTTTAAAGTTTTACAGGGAAAGCATGGTTCCCGGAGCACACGTACCCCTCCCCCCTCTTCCCCCTA